>ONZA01015165.1:4921-23511 GCA_900322205.1 Kewa caespitosa | reverse complement strand
AAAAAAAAAAAAAAAAAAAAAAAAAAAAAAAAAAAAAAAAAAAAAAAAAAAAAAGATGAGCGCCAAGAAATTAAGCAAGTGGCTATATTAGTCAAAATACGAGAATTGTTTACAAATGAAGCAGTTGATGATATTATTGCAAGAAGAGGTCGTATTTTCGCTCGTGATAGAGTTACTCATAAGAGCATATGACGCATAAACAATGACAATTTTGCAGCGGAGTTTGCCAAACAAGACTTTGCCAGGCATGGCTTTTCCAAGTTATAACATGACTTTGTCAAAAGTCTATAACTGAAGTCCCTTTGTGGGTTAGTGGTGTTGATGAGGATTTTTCTTACGTGTTTGAATATTTGTACTAGTTTTTTATGTACCTTTTCTTTCTAAGGTTTAAGTAACACTTGTAACATAAGTATTAGTTTGTCTTTATTATGTATAGGTTTGGGGTTGCAAAAAGTACCTATCTATAATGCATTATTGTGGTTTCAATTGACAGTTTTAGTTCTTTATTTGTTACAATAATTAAAAATCATTGCTACTGCTTCATAAATACAGTCTTTGTCTAATATTAACTGTTGATACTATAATAGCATCAGTTGGCTATACTTGCAAATTCTCATTCATACAAGATTCCTCAAAATTTCCATGTACAGTTATAAGAATTGGGCTATACTTGCAATTTATTATTGCAAGTTCTCACTCATACAAGATTCATTGAAATGACACCTAATAATCGAGAAAATATCATAATTTACATGCACTAAATCAAAAAAGAAAAAGAAGAAAAGTCCAGGTAGAAACGCAAAGCCAGAAAAATAAAAAGATAGAGAATAATATTTCAAGTTTGGATTCATTAATAGATATTGTTGCCAACAAATTTACAGTGGTAAGTCCAACAAAAAAATTATTGTACAAAAACATTTAGAGTTAGCATCAAAACAGCCTATAGTTGTTCCAAGTGCCGTATGAACAAAAACCCAAGCTATACATCGTAGTTCCATGATCAATATACATAGGCCAAGTTCGTCATCGAACCAAAGTTTTCATACTTATCCTTGAAATCTTGTGGTAACGTCCACCTTAGCGATGTTATCGTCGCTGAAGACAATCTCCACACAAGTGACTCCTTCATGGTGGTGATTGGTAGTTTGGGATTGACCAGAATTAGTTACTATTTGGGCCCATTTTTTCCAAACATTTATTGACCGTTGACTTACGCCCATTCAAGGGGCATTTCCATCAATTCGTAGCTCACCGAGCATAGACGAGACATACCATCCCTTCCCAAGGAGGATCATGATCCCCCATGGCAAGGGAATGATGACTTAATAGATCCTTTCCATATTTGCTCGGTATGGGTGGCCCTTTCCCCAAAGGGAAAGAGGCGCAAGGGCATGCAAGGGCCCATAGAATCGACTGACCCGGTGGAGCGCCGCCTAGCTGCTTAAAAAAGTTCAAACCCTAGCTAGGGTTTGGAAGATCAAAGGTCCTATAAATGGGACCTACACACATTCCGAGAAGGTACACACAAAATATTCTCTCATTAACTACGCATTCATTGTGCTTCCTTCTCAGCACTTATTCTTCGAGTGCCTGAGTTCGAAGTACTTCATCATGCTTTCTATTTTTCCCCTCGGCCTCTCATGTGGCCGAGAACCTCATCAGTTATCCCAAACTAACTTTGGCATCGGAGGAACAATCCTTGGACCTTGCCAGGGCCAGTTCACCTCTTCTCTTTTGCAGGTCATCTCGGAAGACCTCAGAGTCCTTACCTCCTCAAGCAGCTCGCTGACAGTTTTACCCTTTGAGTTTCAAGGGACCACTTCGAGCACTAGAAAAACCCAAAAACAATTGGCAGCGTCTGTGGGGAGTGGACGGTCAGAAGTTGCATGAGACTAAGGAACAACACACACATCCAAACACTTTCACCAATCCAAGATATGTCGCATCACAATTCACCCTTTGCTTCGTCAAGAAGGAACCTTCTCATTCCGGAACCAGTAACCAGGGAAGAGCTAGCCGTATTCCAAGCTAACATCCTAGGAGATATGAAGAAAATGTGCATCACCCTTCGGGACACGATCCGAGGGAACAAAGATCATGACGAAGCGGAGAAACCCCCTTCGAACGATATCCCGAGTCCCGGGGGGCACAATGCCTCAAATTACACTCAGGTCCTCAAGTCCTCTCCTTTTCATTTTTGACAATCTGGCTCATCCGATTCCCGTCCCAAGGGAAAAAACTCGGACAACAAGAGCAACCATTCCATAGGGAGTTCGCGGAAGGCTGATTCTGACCTACGACACGAGCTCGATAGGATTAGGATAGAGGTCCAGGAAGACCCACAAGGAAGAATCGACCGACCTTCGAAACTTCCTAAGGTTCCGAGAAGTAGAGAAAGAGAAAGAAGAAAGGAAAAAGGAGATATAGGATAGGTCCCTAGGAGGCAATCACGAGCCTTCTAGAAAGTGCTCCGCCCTGGGAGACATTTCGAATCTTAACATGCGGGTCCCCTTCAGCGAGGAAATCATGGAATATCCCATCAACCTCAACACAAGAATATGGAAGATCAAGAAATTTAATGCCACTACGTCTCCGAAGGAGCACATCCTTGCTTACGACGCGGCCATGATGACTCAGATCCGAAATGACGCTACCATGTGTTGCCATTTCATAGGGACATTGGAAGGACGGGGGCTGAAGTGGATGAACCACCTACCTTGCAACAACATGCACCGCTACAAAGAACTTAGCGAAATATTCATGGAGAACTTCATGACCTGCGAAAAAAAAAGGAGAATTGCTCCGAAGATCTCTTCAATATCACGTAGGAGAAAAATGAGTTCATGAGGGACTATGGTTCAATGACGAGTTCTTGGAGATAACTAAGCTAGACCCCTTTATCGCCTGCATTGCATAAATCAAGGGTATCATCCGAGGTAGCGAGATCCTCAAGGAATTCGAGCATATGAAGCTCCAAGGCCAAAAGCTGACCATGTCCAATGTCTGGGCTTACTCATCAAAAGCCTTCACCGCGTGGGAGAGATTGGGGAGAGACATAATCACGGGCAAGTACCGCGTCGACAAGTACAGAGACGGCCGAGGTGGTCGACACGGGAAGCATGTGAAGAGAAGGGCAGAAACACTGAATGTCGAAAAATAGAAGTTCGAAAAGGGCTCGGCGAACTGCACAAAAGAGGGAAAAATTGGGGCAAAGAAAAGATTTGACAAGAAGTCCCCAAAAAGCCTGGTGGTGAAAAAAATCCTGAAATGAAATCAGGAAGAACTGTTGGCAAAATTTGACCCGAAGATGCTTCCCACCCCAACCCCCATGAAAGAAAACAGCAAAGGTACTTTTTATGCCACTACCACAAAGCCAACGGGCACAACACGAGGTACTGCAAGGAGCTCGGCAGCCATCTTGAAGCCCTACCCAAAGAAGGGAAGATCAACTCTTTTCTGAAGAGCACGGCCACAACCTCCATAGCGCCGGACTAGGGGCAGTGGATTGTTCCACCTCTACTTCAAATTCTGACAAGATCGCAACTATCTCGGGTTGCCCGGCTATAGAAGGTCACACCAACAAAGCGAGACGAGCTCATCTAAGGTCCCTTGACCAAATCTTGTTGGTCGAGGAAGTCCCCAAGTTCGGGAAACCTATTTACTTCGACGAACTCGATGCCGCCCACAACACTATCCTCACGATGACCCACTGGTCATAGACGTGAAAGTGGCGAAGACCCTCGTAAAGAGGGTACTTTTAGAGACTGGAAGCTCGGTGGACGTCATCACCTACGAATGCCTTAAAGACCTCGGCTATTTTGCAGAAAAAGTCCTGCCTATCAGCCACCCCGTGATTGGCTTCGGGGGGAATGAGGTCATCCTGGTGGGAAGCATCCAGCTTCATCTTCGAATGGGAGCGAAGGAAGAAGCAAGGCTCATCGTCTCCAAATTATTAGTAGTCGAAGTTCCCTTGGCATTCAACGTCCTGTTGGGACAACCATCCCTCAACCAGATAATTGCACACATTAGCATGGTGCTGCTGACCATGAAATTCCACCGAGGCAACGGAGAGGTAGGCAAGTTGTGCGGAGATTAGAAGACCGCATGAGCTTGCTACATTCAATGTCTCAGCAAAAGCTCCCTAGAGAAGAAAGAGCTTCGCTCAAGCCGATCAGGGACCCGAGTCGAAGAAGAGGACAAGAGAAAGTAATGTTCACGAAATTGCGCCCCCTCCAGAAATCAAGTCAAAGGACGAAAGGAAAGAAATTCAATGTCTGATGATAGACACTCCTCTGTCTGAGCGGCTTGATGCCAGGATTAAAAAGCGGGAGAGGGCCAAACCTTCGGGGAGAAAAGTGGAGGTAAACCTGGACCCTTCTCGGCCCGAGCGCATCATATACCATGGTGACGACCTCGATGAAACCACTACGTCCAACCTTTCTGAACTCCTCCAGGAGTACCAACATGTGTTCGCCTTCAGCCTAAACGAGATGCCAGGAATCAGCAAACAACGCATGGAGCGTAACCTCGGAGTCAATCCAAAGCTGAAATTGGTGAAACAAAAGAAAAGGCACCTCGGAGAAGAACGAAGTAAAGCTGCGTCTAAAGAGGTGAAAAAACCCTTAGAAGCAGGTTTCATCAAAGGCTGTAAGTATCCAAAGTGGCTGGCGAGCGTGGTGATGGTCAAAAAGGCGAATGGTGCATGGCGAATGCGCGTAGATTACATCGATATCAACGAAGCTTGCCAAAAAGACCACTTTCCGCTTCTGCGAATAGACAAGTTGGTTGATTCCACTAGCGGCCATGAGCTACTCAGCTTCATGGATGCCTTCTCAGGGAACCACCAAGTCTTCATGAGCAAGAAAGATCAAAGCTTGATAGCATTCATCACTAATGAAGGAATATTCTGTTACAAGATGATGCCGTTCGGTCTGAAGAACGCAGGGGCTACATTCCAATGACTGGTGCAAAAATTCTTCAAAGACTAGATCGGTTGGAATCTGGAAGCCTATGTTGACGATCTGATCACGAAGAGCGTCAAATCGTCCAATCACGTGGACGACCTAAGAGAGACCTCCGAAACCATCAGGAGAGAACAAATGAAGTTAAATCCCAATTAATGGGTGTTTGGAGTATGGGGTGGAAAATTTTTCAGATTCATGGTCAGCGAAAGGGGCATTGATGCTAACCCCGAAAAGGTGCAACCACTCTAGGAAATGGAATCCCTAAAGTGCGTTCGGGATGTCCAACAGCTCACTGGATGCATTGCGGCCCTAAACTGCTTTGTATCCAAGTCGGCCGACAAGTGCGCCCTTTTCTTCAAAACATTGAGGACAGGGATCAAGTTCGAATGGGGGCAGGAAGCCTTTGAAAAGTTGTAAACATACCTCGGAAGCCTACCCCGGATTTCCATGCCGAAGTCAAAAAACATTTGTTCCTCTACCTCGCCATATCAGAAAGAGTCATCACTTCAGTACTGGTGTGTGAAGAAAATAAGGTACAAGAGCCGATGTAATTCACCAGCCATGCCCTAAGTGGAGCGGAATTCAGGTACTCCACCCCGGAAAAGTTCGCCCTCGGAGTCCTCATCATCTCCTGGAAACTGAGGCCTTACTTTCAAGAGCACCAATCGTGGTTCTTAGTAACTAGCCTTTGAAGAAGTTGCTCGGTAGACTAGAGTCAGCAGGAAGAATCGAGGTGTGGGCCAGCGAACTCATCTTCTACGACATCGCTTACAAACCTTGAAGGGCTATCAAAAGCCAATCCTTAGCAGACTTTGTTGCTGAGTTGACGCATTCGAACTACATCCTGAAAGCATGGGTCGACCATTGGTATATAAGTGTCGACGGATCGTCCTGTAAAGTTGGCATCGGAGTGGGAGTGGTAATCTCATCCCCGAAAGGATAGGTATTTGAATATGAAGTAAGGTCAAAATTCCAAGCCTCCAACAATGAGGCCGAATATGAAGCACTACTTGCCGGGCTAACCCTTGCTCATGCTGCGGGTGCACGAAAAATTCGAGTCTAGATGGACTCTCAGCTGGTAGTTTCGCAGGTCGACAAGAGATACAAAGCCAGGGGCAAGGGAATGAAAGCTTACCTCGCAAAAGCTTGAAAATTGATAAAGAGCCTCGAGCAAGTAACTGTGAAATACACCCCAAATCAGAGAATCGTCACGCCGACGCCTTGGCCAAGTTGGCAAAGCTCAGCCGTCGAAGGCCTACCCCGGAACATCTTCTAGAAGAAATTGAGAAGCCAAGCGTCGAAGAAGGGGTAGCCATCAATGTGCTGGACCAATATGATGGTTGGATGGACCCCATCGTCTCATACCTGCGGGATGGAATTTTACCCGAAGAAGTAAAAGATGCACAGAAGATGAAGAATATGGCCAAATGGTTCATTCTCGAGGGCGAAACGCTGTAGAAGAAGAGTTTCACTCAGCCCCTCTTGAAGAGCGTACCCTGTAGAGAAGGAGAAAAATCTTGCGAGAAACGCACTAAGGCACCTGCGGAGCTCGTCAAGGAACCCGAACGATCACGCACAAGGTACTTCGTCTCGGAATCTATTGGCCCACCATCAAAAGAGACGCAACAGATATAGTCAAGAAATGTGAAAAGTGCCAATACTTTGCTTCCATACCACAACTTCCTGCTGCCGAACTCACTCCCATCATAGCCCCATTAACCTTCCATCAATGGGGCATGGACATCTTGAGACCCGTCCCACCGGTCGTCGGCCAGGTAAAGTTCGGCATAGTAGCAGTAGACTACTTCACAAAGTTGGTGGAAGCTCGGGCAGTAAAAAGCACGACAATAACCAATGTGAAGAAGTTCATCCTGAAAAACATCCTCATGAGGTTTAGGGCTCCCCGGAAAATCATCTTCGACAATAGAAGGTAGTTTAACATCCCGAAACTAACCGACTGGTTAGAAGATCATGGGGTGAAGGCCAGCTTCACAGCAGTAGCTCGGCCCCAAACCAACGGCCAGGTGGAATCCAGCAATAAGACCTTGGTCACTGGAATCAAGAAGAAGCTAGATGGAGCTAAGGGGCTGTGGGAAGAAAAACTAATCGAAGTACTTTGGGCCACTACAGGAGAAACCCTGTTCAACCTGGTTTAGGGGACCGAAGCGGTTCTCCAGATCGAGATCATGAAAGGAAGTTCAAAAGTGGAACACTTTGATGAAGAAAAGAACTCGAAGAAACTGAAATATCTGCTAGACCTGCTTCCCGAAGTCAAAGGCGACGCCCTCTTACGTGCAGAAGTGTACAAACTGAAGATGACCCGAGCATTCAATCGCCGAGTCAGAATCCGGAGACTCCATGTGGAAGACCTAGTACTTTCGGAAGATGGAGTCAGTGGGAAGGTGGAACAAAGATGGGAAGATGACACCTTACTGGGAGGGTCCCTACAAAGTGTCCGAGGTCGTAGGACTCAAAACTTACCACCTCGAGGCAATGGACGGGCACTAGATCCTGAGAAACTGGAATATCAACAACCTACTCAATTTTTATATATGAGCTGCATGTGGCTCATTCTATTACTTTTGTCTAAGGGGTGGGCACCCCCAAAGAGCCCCTTTTCTTTCACTAACGAGGAAATCAGCTTGGAAGCTAGCTCGGGGTCGGCACCCCTTAATAGCTATGAATAAAAAGTTCGTTCCTTAAAGTTAAATCTTTCAGCTTGTCAAATTCACGGACAACATTTAACAAGGTCTGACCATGAGGATCACTTCAGGAATAAAACCCCGCCACGGGAGTAAATTTACGAACTGTTAAAGAAGAGGTCGCTCGAAAAAATCTAATGATAAACAAACATATTGGTTTTCCCAAAATAGTTCGATCAAAATGTCCCACCCCGCGGGCATAATGTTGGAAAATGACCCTCCCCTAAGTCAATATGAAATGAACATAGTTCGTCCAACTTTGGGTAACAATCGCACTTTCGCATTTGTTTGAGTAGGGGCATAGCCGAGGGATTATAATCTAAGGTAGGCCTAAAATGAACAGCCTAGTTCAAACTTATACTAAAACAAACACTTCATGGAAGGGAAAACAAGCTCGACTAACGAAGAGAGAGAGAGAGAGCACCTTTTGCATTAAAATGAGGCAAGATGCCTTGGTTAAAAATTACAAAGGTAACTTCAAGTTACAAAAAGAGCAAAAACCAAAAAAGATTACAGCCGAGAGGCACAAAATAGCAAAATGCCGAGAAAGATCCTAAAAGGGCGACCAATGCATCATCATGTAGGTGACCCACCGAGCTCCAGCAGACCACTCAGAAAATACTGCGTCCTGCCCATTACCATGTGTTCACCCGACGAAGAACCTCAGAGACCACATGAAAAACAAGTAGGCCAACGCATTATCATGTAAGGCCAACTCATTACCATGTTAGGCCAACACATTATCATGTTCGTATTTAGTGAGAGACCCACTTGAATGACCTCGAACGACCCTAGTTCTCGGCCTCGTCGTCCTCGGCCGCCGATGAATCTGCCTTGAGAGCCTCGTTACACTGGTCCATGGGACGCATCATGAAGTCTTTCCCGCCAAAGGAGTGCCTAGGACCAGCGTTGACGACGTCGGCTGAACGGGCAAAGGGGGAAGAGCCCAACTCCTGCCTATGGTTATATGCCAGGATCTTCTCCACTTTGGCCCTCATCTTCTCAGCAGCTTCGGCACCCTGGGGGCCCTCGATCTGGCCACCAAGGTGGCCAGAACTGCATTGAAGCCAGAGGCCAAGGTGAATACCTCCTCGTAGGCTTCTTCTAGTTGGATCTCCCTCTTCCAGGCCACCTCCTTCACCTCATACCAAAGGGACTCCACCTCGGCCACCCTCTTGGAGATGTCGGTCTCAACTGCCTCGGCCATCTTCAGATTCTCCTTGGCCTCGGCCTTTTCCACATGAACCCAAAGCTAGGCGATCTCCACCTCCTAAGCCTTCTTCTCGGCAGCTGCGGCCTCCTCACGGGCCTTCTGGAGTAGCTTGTCCTGAGCTCCCAGGCAACCCTCGGCGTTCTCCAGCCGTGGTCGGAGGTCAACGTTCACCAAGTCGTAGTAGGCCATGGAGAGATAGACCTGCGATAAGACCTACATTATTAAGGGAACATCAAACTAAAAAAGATCAACAAAAGACAAACTCTATACCTGGTGAGCTGACTTTAGCGAGACGGTCCAAGCCAACTCCGGGTTCATCCCTATGGCGGCGACATCGTCGATGGGGACGAAGTGATGCATGGCGTAGTTTGCCACCTTTGTCTTCCCTTCCCTACTCTGCTAGAAGAATGTCAAGAAAGGCTGAGGCACATCGTTCGGGATTTCCACCTCGGCCACAAAATCAGCCTTGGTATAGTTCCCTGATGGCCGCTCCTCGATGACCTTGCCCTTGCCCTTCTCTTCAGCAAAAGCAGGGACCTTCTCCATAGCTCCCCTGGTCGATGAGCTCCTCTCTCCTTTGGCTCGAGGCCCAATTTCTTAGCCGGAGTTCCCAACAAGTCGTCCACTGTGTCCTCCATATCGTTAGAGATGAGGATGGGGGCGGGGTCAGAGGAACCGGCCCTCGACCTCTTACGTCTAGCCGACGAGGAAGCCATCTTATTGCTGGGCACCCCAACTAGGATGGACTTCAAAGAAGAAATAAGTTTGCAACTGACAAAATGGCAAATGAAGATAAAAATAGAAAACACTTACAGAATGGAGGAGCTCGTCCGCCACAAGCTTTATGTCCTTGGCCATCCTTGCGTGAACCTCAGCAGTCGAGGTCTTACCCTTGATGTGGTTGCTCTCGTAGCTCTCCTTGAGGGTCTCCATCGCCACTCTGCAAAAGGAAAGATTTGTAAGTCGATAAACCAGTGGAAAATTTCAAATTAAACAAGGCAAGCTACAAAGAGTAGCCAGGCTCCACTTTCGACTGACCCCAATGAAGACGAGGAAGTCCTCGTCCTCCAACCACCGCTGCAACGGTTGCCAGTACAGGGGTATCTTCACCCGGGTCTTCGACCCATGATGGCTCCTCTTGACCTCCCACAAAAAAAACTTCCGGGAGTCGAGGTCGGCTCTAGAGATGAGGTCCCCTAGCTTCAAAAGATGAACTCGCCGACTTGGTTGCATTCCATGTCGGGATGCCCCTCGTAACTTCGTCCTTCAAACCTTGAAGAAAGACGAAGTTCTCCTTCCAACCATGATTCGAACTAGGATGAGGAGGCCCCACAACATATTTGGGTTTTTTCGTAAAGTGGAAAAACCCCTCATTAGTATTGCTCGGAGTTATGGCCTTCATGATGGTCATCCACAGTCCCAAAGTTGGCGTTACCCCATGGACTTTATAGTCTGCAGTGAAGTAGGTAATCATCATCCAACTGTTCGAGGCCAACTGGTAAAGGGCAAGGCCAAAGTCCTGCAAGAGGGAAGGGTGAGGGGGTGTAAAGGCGACCGAAACCCGGCCTCATTTATCAATTTACTCACCTTAATACTAGACGGCGGCGGCCTCATTACAATACTGCTCTTCGACGGCCTTACCGATTTTACGTCAGCCGACGAGCCGAACATCCCATCGTCGAGGCCACCTCGTCATCCTAGATGACCCAGCAGCACCTTGTGTCTCTGCCGGCGTCCTATTCTTTTTCAAATGATCCAAACTCGATACTCCTAACGCCATCACCACCCGAATATCTATAATGTACGGAGGTCGGCACGCTACAGTCACTACGAAAGACGAAGAGCTCACAGCCAGCGCTGGAGCCTGGGTACATAAGACAACAAAAAAAAAATTAAAATCAACTTACCGGGAGATGAAATTAATTTAGAATTTTCGGGAAAAACAACCCCTCACCTCTCATGAGAGCGAGGGGAGGTAGACCCAGCGGACAGCGGCGCGGACCTATTAGGATGAACAATTCCCTTTCGGGCTACAGATTTCCTCTTCATTGACTGCTGAGCCTGCGTCGGGACAGCTGAGCCCACCGGAACCAGGGACGATCTACCCCCCTTTTGAAGCCCCTCCTTATGAGGATCTATAGGCCTCTTCGAAGGGGGCAGCGAAGTGCGCTTTGGGCTTGAAGTGGGTTTGGACTTCGACAAATGATTGAAGGGATTAGGGTTGCCATAAAGGGCCCTCCACTCTTGCCCAAAAACGCCTCCAATTTCTTGACATCCAATTCAACCCCATCTCGGCCAAAAGCCTGTAACAGGGGCTAATCTATGATAATCCCATGCCTAGCGAGGTGACCGGCTACCAACTCCTTCTCTACCCGTTCTAAGACTCTAAAGTACTTGGATTTCTATTTTCAGATTTCCCCCAGGAAATCTCTCTGCTCCACGGCTGAGCTACGAGACGCAGACTTTGTAGGTTGGCTGAACATAATTGACAAAGAAGTACTTCGGAAAATGAAATACAAGAAGAAGGATAAGTAATTACCTGGAAAGACAAAAACTCTGAACCAGGGGGTTGAAGATTGGAAGCCGAAGTGTTTAAAGATTAAAAGGCGAAGTACTTGAAGATGAAGCTCCGAAGTATTCG
The DNA here is from genome assembly GCA_900322205.1 of Kewa caespitosa. Classification (NCBI taxonomy): domain Eukaryota; kingdom Viridiplantae; phylum Streptophyta; class Magnoliopsida; order Caryophyllales; family Kewaceae; genus Kewa; species Kewa caespitosa. Next base: position 11,991 of record ONZA01015165.1, on the reverse strand, counting down.
AATGAACAAAGGCGAGGAGTTTGAATTTCTGATTTTTTTCTCCCTCTAAGGGGGAACGTTTCTCTCTCTAGAAATTACCTAAACAGAGAGGGGGTCAAATGAGGAAGCTGGGCCTATTTATAGAAGGACCACAAGGTGAAACCCTAAGGGCACTTAAAAGGCTGACACGTGTCGTGCTCAATTAATTCTCACCAGTCCACTAGTCCCCTCCCATGAAAGACACATCGGAGCGCTCTCCCAAGAACATTTCGAATCAGGGCAGACCTCGGAAGATGAAGTCTGACCTAATCCGAGAGGCAAATGTTTGGGCCCATTTCCCAATCATTTATTGACCGTTGACTTACGCCTATTCAAGGGGCATTTCCATCAATTCATAGTTCATCGAGCACAGACGGGAGGTACCATCCCTTCCCAAGGAGGATCATGACCCTTCACAGCAAGGGAAGGACGACCTAAAAGATCCGATCCAATTTCTAGGCATGGGTGGACCGTTCCCCAAAGCGAAGGAGGCGCAAGGGCATGCAAGGGCCCATAGAATTGGCCGGCCTGGTGGAGCGCCGCCTAGCTACTCAGAAATGCTCAAACCCTAGCTAGGGTTTGGAAGATCAAAGGTCCTGTAAAAGGGACCTACACACATTCCAAGAAGGTACACACAAAATATTCTCTCACTAATTACGCATTCATTGTGCTTCCCTCTCAACACTTATTCTTTGAGTGCTTGAGTCCGAAGTACTTCATCATACTTTTTTATTTGCCCCTCAGCCTCTCACGTGGCCGAGTACCTCATTAGTTATCCTGAACTGACTTTGGCATTGTAGGAACGATCCCTGGACCTCGCCAGGGCAAGTTCACCTCTTCTCTTTTGCAGGTCATCTCGAAAGACCTCGAAGTCCTTACCTCCTCAAGCAGCTAGCAGACAATTTGACCCTTTGAGTTTTAAGGGACCACTTCGACCCCAAGAAAAGCCCTTAAACAGTTAAAAGTGATGAAAATTCAGTTTCAAATGTTGGCCGATACACAATGAGCATGTATATACCATACTGAGGTTAAAGCAACTTACAAATGCATCTTCCGGGAAGTTCTTTGCCATTTCCATAGCTGCATTATCTTGAGCATGTATATGCCAAAGTTATGGCTACAAAAGCACAAAAGTAGAATTTTAGGATTATTATTATATTTGGAATTTTTTTTTACATAACTAATGAAGAAAATAAAGGTTTGCAAAATATGGTGTAGGTTGCCTTGGCACAAGGAGCTGTAAGCGTGAATGTAAGATCGTCGTGGTTCAAAGTACAACACATTGCCTCAGTGACCATCATATACAAGGTTGTAAAGCAGGACACATGTACCAAAGAAAGTAACAGTTGCATCACATATGTATGTAACAAATTAATTTAAACTATAATAAATCACAGTGACACATTTGTAAGTAATTACCACAAAATCAAATATGGATTGGTGGTCATCAAGGTCAATCCTCTTCATTGAGCCAAACAAGGTACATTTGTTGTTTTTCAAATCAGAGAAATAAGTAAACCTATGCTCTTGATAGAGCATAGGGATAAATACCTGAAACAATGAAATTAGGTGTTCATAACGATCTTACCATAACCAAGAAACAAGTGAAAATAATGAAATAAGTTCGATTACCTCTTCAGGCGTGCAAGTGCTTTTCAATCTGCCCAAAGTCAATCTCCTTATCTATTTTCAGCTGTTAGAGTGACTTGAGAACTTCCAATTCCACCTTACACCATTGTAAGAAGTTCTACAACTGACAAAAGCCAAATACAATCTCATTAACATTACCAACAACAATAATTTTAGAAAAGTAAAATCCCAACTTATTATGATCAGAAAGAAAACCACAATGTCCGGGGAGACAATAAATCTCTTGCGTCAAACATCTCTCCATATCTTGTTCATCTACTATGCATATGCTCGAACAATGGTACTCTCAAGTTTTGCCCTTCCGGCTATAAGAGACTGCAATGGAATTGTTGCACATAACTGTAGTTTTTCTCAAAGACAATGTCCTTCAAGGAGTGTCTCCATGGTAGTCAAAGTGAGATACAAAATAAGCATTTATTACAACTGAATTATGTGCTACACTATGAAGTTTAATTGATTAGTTATAAGTGGTAACTTACCTGCCCTTATGCGGTTTTGTTAGATTGCGCCTCAAGTAAGGGAGGAACGAATGAGTGATCCATGTATCCTTTTTGTCTTTTTTTAAAACTTTATTTGCCTTGTCATCATTGGGTGGATACAATGGTGTTCTCACTCCCTTGTGTGCTCTACTCCCGATTCTCATCCTCCTCCAAATCTTTGCCTCTATCACTCGTGTTATTGCTCCATGTCTCTCTTCCTCCTCCCTTTCTCTGGTGTCTTCCATCTCCCTATCTTCCTCCTCCCTCTCTCTACTTTTTCATCCTCCTTCTCTCTGTTTTCTCCCTCCTCCCCCTCTTCTTCCTCCTTGTCTTCTTCCTCCCTCTCTCTGTCTCGCTCCTCCAAACCTGTGTCACTCTCATTACAAACATCACAAACTTTCCCTCTCTATTTCTCACTCTAACTTGGATGGTCATTGGCACTATCACTCTTACTGCCTTGGTGACTCGACTACGACTGGTAACTTTCATCATCATGCTCAATCTCATCCGATTGTGAACTGTGTCCACTTCAATATTCCTCATCATTACTGCTGATACTTTTTTCTGGTGCTGTGTTCACATCGGTGATGGTCAAACCCTTGGCTACTGGCCTTAGCACAAACTTCTCCAATTTCCTCCGCTTTCTTTGTCGACCTTCTTCCGCCTTCGGAGCCAGTTTCTTTTTGCCTTTATCCTTGGGAGGCTTTGTATTATACCTCTATTTGAATCTCAGTGTCTCTTTGGTGACTTTCACAAACACATCTAATGATTTTCAAACACAAATTCTAGAAGTGACGCACATTGAAAGGTCCTACACAAATTAAGAAAAGTGAGCACATAGAAAGTCCAAACTAAGGTACCTATAACTCATTTGTTTGAAAATATAAACAGAAATAGGGAGATAAAAAAAAAATCATCAAAAAGGACAGTTGAAGAGGGATGAAGTTACAAAAACACATTCCTTGAAATCAAGTTAGCCACTTTTCCCAAGTTAGCAACACTCGACTAGTGCAAATCAAGAGTTTCGTACTATACAGCTTGACAGCAAAATCAAAAGTTTCAATACACGATTGTCAGTGGGAAACTCTACATAAGCTCCAAGCTTGCATACGCATCCATTGTATTCGATAATATTGGAAACCAAACTTATTGGTCACTCCTATATTTTGTTCCCACTCTTTCAAAGTGAGATTCAACTGTATTGATATACACACTCATCTAAGAAGCTAACACTTGTTCAATTCTACTTGTATATGAACTCGATAACAGAAGAAACAAAGGGCTCTTTTAAAATTTAACTGCTATCTTTCATTTTTAACCAAAGAGAGGAACGTAGTTAACTTTCATACATCACTTTTAAGCATGACTCAAATATATATATATACATCCCAAAAACATCATCTTTTTCTACTTCATTACTATAATAATTCTGAGAAGGAGAGTGGATATACTCAATTTGGTTCCCATACATCCCTGAGCCTTTTACCTGAATAGAACACCTTCCAACTCCAACGGGTGCATCAACACGTAACCAAATTTATTCAAACCTAATAACTACTATCTAGATGAAACAAAGAACAATGGTTAACAAACTCAAAGCTTAAGTATGAAGACATTGAAATTATGAAACAAGTAGCATTATCAGGCAATGCCCAAATTTGACCCTATTTTAATCTCCTTCTTCTTCCGCCTTCTTGTCCTTACTCTTAGCTACATCAGTCCAATATGTTGTCCACGCCGTTTTCCAAGCATTTTTTTCCTAGTTGATTGGTTGTTTCAAATTCAAATGATCAAAGTAGAATAACTACAATGCATTTACCAAATGAAACAAGTGAGAAAGGATGGAAACAACTTTAAATTTTGAATGTAAAAACAGATATGCAAAGCAACAACTTAAAGATAAAAACTTAAAAACCGAATCAATTACCATCAAGAATTTAATGCACCCTCGGAAACACAACGAATTCCTGCTTCTCTACCCCCGGCCTCAGCCTTCTTGGCCTTCAGCACCATTGCTAGGGCTGTTCAAAAATAGCCGTACCCGCTGACCCGACCCGAGAACCCGCTGACCCAACCCGAAAAATCAGGTACCCGTAAGTAAATGGCGGTTTAGATTATTCGAGCATATTTCAGTGGGATTTTGAAGAGAAGTTTGTGATTTAGACCATCTTAGTTAAAGGATTTAATTATTTTAGCTTAGCATTTAGTGAGGTTTTTTCGTTCCTTTAATTTGCATTAAATTTGTACTACTAGTTTCAATTCAATAGACTAGTAAGTAGTAAACACTTAATGTAATAAATATTGTTGCACCATTTCTGAAATTTGACAAACCAGAGGATTTGTCCACTATTATTTGAGCTCTATTTCTATGTTTCTATCATATTTGTTATGATTGTCCATTTTTTGGTTCTTTAGATACATGACATATCTAGCTTTTTTTCTTTTTTGTAATTGTTGAAATTTACTCCTTGCTTGTGTCTTATTTTGATGGCATAGCTGCTGAGTACTAACAAGCAATCTAGCATGCAATCCCTTTTTTTTCAGGTACCCAGTTACCCGACCCGATAAATCGGGTACTCGCATTTTCGGGTACCCGGTAAAAATCGGGTCGGGTACGGGTAACAAAATAGCCGCCCCGAAAATTCGTGTACCCGCCCCGAATTATAATTTCGGGTCGGGTACCCGTTTTTGAACAACCCTAACCATTGCAACTTTGAAAGCAACATCGGCCTCTCCATGCTCATTCAATACAAAGCTACACCAGTTATAACGAATAGGCTTCTGGATACACAACACTGTTTTCAAGTGCTTCGAGCTAATTCTCTCATTTTGGCTGGGAGAAAGAAAGGTTCCAGGCTTTACAAAAGGAATATAGTCTGGAATTCACCCATGTCCATGCTATCCCCTCGTTCCTTAAGTTGCTTTAGAAGTAAATTAGGGTTTATTCCTTTGTGGTTTCGATACCTCTCACATGCAGCTTTGAAAACTTTGGCATCGCATCGTCTTGGATGTGGAACAACCACACCTCTATTTAGAATGCCCAACACCCAACCAACATAATTTGCAAATATTTGCACCCTTCAATGTCTTCTTATTTCTAATGTGTCGTTGACCCAATCGTATCACTCCATTGTCCAGAAAGATGACATCCTATCCAACAAATAGTTAGGCATGTGCAATAGAGCACTAGATCAAAGTTCCTTTACCCACTGCTATGTTGGTCATGAAGCAAAGCAACCATAGCAAAGTACATGTCTGGAACACATCTTATGGTTGGTACCTACAAAAGAAATGAGTATCAACAACTAAGTTAATATGAAGCTTATCTCTTTTTATTAGTTTCTTGATGAACAAGTCAAAAGATCAGAAGTAAAAGAATTAGAGAGAAGAGATAAAGTGAGACAGAGTAAGAGAGAAGAGAGTTTTGAGATAAGCTATATGTATTGATTGACGATCTCTAAGCTAGGATCACAGTATATATAAGCTGAGATCACAGAATTATGATTCCCTAACTAACTTAACTATCTAATAGTCAGCTGAGCTAAGAAAATTAACGTGTGCTACATTTAATTTAGTTACACATCAATCCGCATTCCACTTAAAGAGATCCTTGGCCTCAAGGATACAATGGAATCAACTGTTTTCACATAGCAACTTAGTTAAAATTAGTTATGGTAAGTGAACAAGAACGGTTAGTTCTAAACTAGATGTTGCATATCAAACACACTTACTTGCTGCATATCCAACACACTAATTTACAATTCGTTACATTTAACTAATGTGCTCTTCTAATAAATTCAGGTTATTAGCAACTTAGTTATAGTTATTTGATACAAATGTAGCAACAACACAATAACTAAGGTTGACCTTTGAAGAGTAAGTGAGCAATACAGGTTCAATGTTCTAAATTACCCACTGAGAGATACAGTTCACTTCCTCTTCAAGGTTCATTTTTTGTAACATGCACGTTCATCCCATGTGTGTTTGATACATCTTAATCAATAAACTCAAGAGACACTTTATTAAATCCTAGATTAAATGCTAATGTGTGTACTAGTCCTTTATTCCCTATATAAGTGGTGATCACACTATATTTTTCAACATAATCTTTTCAAAGTTCATTCAATAGAATCATCCTCCTCATTTCAATTTAAATGGATAACCCTAACCGTAAAACACTACATGGTGAGAATTCAAACACAAATCCCTACCAATGCAAACCAACCTAAAAAGGCTAAGGGTCAATCCTTCAAACAACAATCCCTGATCAGGTTCAAAGTTTCACAGTCTATATCCTTGGCTAAATGATGGGTACTAGAGGCACAGGTGGAGTTCACACATTTAGGAGGTCTATCACTGATGTGTATGGATCACAAGACCTAATGGAACTAGGTTTTGGGTTTCTACCTCCAACTCATAAGGTCAAGTGCAAAAACTGTATGCCAAACATGGGGGCAATGGATTCTGCACAGGAATGATGACATACTTGGATTGGTATATGAACACAATTATGAGCGTACATTTGGTTCTTTACCATAAATTCATCTTGTATTTTTTTCTTAAATAATTTTTTTATGAGAATGAGGGCAGCTTCCTATCTTGTAGTTTCTTTTTTTTTCCCAATAAAAATTATCAGTTTCACACATATAATGCAATTAACCTTACCTCTTCCCTCTTTGTCTTTGATTGTGATGACGATTCTTCCTCAGCCATTTTTGTTTACACAACAATAAAAATCTATCTATCTATATTGTTATACTAAAGAAGGACAAATGGGAGGGAAAATAAGAGGGACAAATGGGAGGGACAACAGGAGGGAAACAAGAGTAATGGGAGGGCAAATCAAGTGTTTGAATAAGGAAATTAATCACTTGCCTAAAAACACAGCCCCTTACTCATAAAAATTCAGTTTACCATAAATGT
>ONZA01015164.1:18866-34988 GCA_900322205.1 Kewa caespitosa | reverse complement strand
GATATACTTTTGGAACGAAATCGATTACAAAAAGTTCTAATTCGCAAGTAGTGGCCGTTTGTAAAAACGGACAAATCGGGTGCATTACACATCTAACTTGTACCATTACCCCCGAATCTAGACTTTAACCAAAAAGATTAAAGGAGTCAAAAGACGATTTTCCTTATTTTTCTAAAATAAGGTGGCGACTCCAAACACGCCAATTGTGCCATTTAGCACATCACAAAAAATGACAATTTCACCCTCATAACACGTACCAATTCCATGGGGGGTACGCGTGCCAAATTTCAACTTCTACCATTTCAGTGGCGACTCTGTTGGGAACGAAACTTAAAGAGGGTGAAACTCGAAAACGAGTTAGAAAAAAAAGTAAATCAATTTTGGTTCAAAATGCATCATTTTTCATGTAGTTTCAAGCGTACACACGCAACCTAGGTATCCCATAATCAATTCCTAGGGGACGAGTTTGGTTACATGGAGGATCTATTTGATTCTCCAAGGAAATCGTAAATGACTGTCCACTCACAACCTTTCTTTCATCCATTTGATGGAAGAAAAGCGGTAACTTACGACGCTTATGCATTCCATAACCTTGTAAGCATACCCGTATGTCGTGGGAGCCTTATTTTACCTAACCCGTTCGAAACCATAGAAGAATTAGAGCCATTGTATAAGCATTTAACATATGGAGCATATAGCATTTGCATGCTTGGCATTTGTATAATTGCATTGCATTTGGGATTGAACCATTAACCGAGGGCTTCACGCCCATTTCCCCCCATTAGAAGTTTTAGGTTTCCCTTTCGTTCGTTGGACATGCGGCAAGGACAATAGACTTCGTAGAAGATTGCCTCCACCACCACCGTTCTCGACTCCTTCACGTTTGGCTTCTCCCGAACCCAAGTCACTTCCTTTGTTTGTGCGTCAATTAACGTTTGAAATGGCCAAACAACATACCCTCCAGGATCTTCTCCTTCTCATCCATAACTTGAACGAAAGGACGACCCAATTGGAAACAAATAACATCGAGGAAGTTGACCTAATCAAGGGAGAGCTTAAAAAGTTTGAGCCTGTCTTGAAGCATAACAATCTCTTTAACCCATGCCATGATATTGAGGGGATGACCCCTGACCTTATGGGCACTCTACCCGATAAGACTGTCTTGTCAGACGTGCCTAAGTTTAAGAGCACTGACAACCCTAGGACCCATCTTAGGGCATTTACCACTACCCTCACTCTAAAGGGTATCAATTAGGAAATGTTCCCTCACATCTTTCTATGTCCTTAGATGGACCCGTGTATAGCTGGTACTATGGACTCGACACTAAACGAGTCAAAACATGGGAGGATATAAGCCAAGAGTTCCTAGCTCAGTATTCGTACTATATTGAGCTTCCTGTTACAATGCAGGAACTAAACACCTCACAGGCGAGGCTTTCATGACCTTCGTCAATAGATGGCGAGAGAGGGATGCCCATATGGTAAATAGGCCCTCGGAAAGAGATCAAGTGCGTACTATCATATGCCATTTGTGGCCTGAGTTTAAGAAACACTTGATTTTCAACCTATTAGTACTTTCCTCCAACTTACGGAGGTAGAATTTGCAATCATGGACGAGCTTCCCAATTCGAAAATAAAATGGACTAAGGGCAATGATAACAACAACAACACCACCAAGCAAAACAATACCACAAAGGTGAATGAGGTCAATGCCCTCAATGAGGGAACACCCCAACGTCGGGAGCGACGAGATTATGCCCCATTGGTCATGACTCTCACTCAAGCTCTCGAGCGCTTAATAAAAAAGAACTATTTGCAGCAAATTGGGCCCACTCCTGATGTCCCAGAGGACAAACGGTCCAAGAGATACTATTATACAAAATACTGTAAGTATGACCATGGCAAGGGCCACGAAACTGATAACTGCTAGACTTTAAGAAACGCAGTCCAATACCTCAGTGACAATGGAACCTCACCATTGCCAAAGGCCGCACGCACCCCAAAAAATAATAAGAATCCCCTCGCATCTCACGAGGAGTCCATTTTTGCCATGTCAAATGACGACCTAGGTTTCGATCCCACCTTACTTATCGAACCCGAATCACCCCATAGCCATTTAAGCATTAACGGGATATGGGAAAATGATGAAGAGGATGCATGGGATGCATCCCTAAGATGTGACGAGATTTACATGACGCCTGGCTATCATAACATGAAGTTTGGGAATACGAAGTCGATAAACTTACTAGGTTGGGAAGGTACTACGGGAGAAAAGATGGTCCACCTCAGACCAAGAAAAACCCGACTGACAAGGGAAAAGAAGTAGTGGCCCAGGAACCGCAATAATCCCTTGTTGAACCAACTAAAAAAGAATGAAGGCTGATGTATTCATTTGACAACTCTTAGCATCATCTCTGGAGCATAGGCAAGCAATCCTTGCCGAACTCAACAAAATAAACATCTCACCTAAAACATCTCCCGCTGAACTCGTAGGCATATTGACGGAAGAAAGATCGCCCACCACAATCATATTCTCGGACGAAGACCTGCCCAAAGAAGGTCGTAATCACAATGATGCACTATACCTTACTATGACGTGCAATCAACATTACGTACCCATGACACTCGTCGATAATGGGTCTGTGAATGTATACCCACTTAGAACTACGAAGTGGTTAGGCATCCAATACGACCTCGCACAAACATTGCACGAATTACGAGCCTATGATTCGAGGAGAAGTGTGCTCGGCACCATCATCATTAATGCTACTGTTGGTGTCATCAAAAAATGGGTCACTTTCTTTGTCATCGATATACCCTCCTCCACCTTCAACCTCCTTTTAGGACAACCTTGGCTCCATAGTATCAATGCCTCCCATCCACCCTTCACCAAAAAGTCAAAATGGTCCTAGAGGGTAAAGTCCTTGTGATTGAGGCCGACCAAATGAAGGTCACCTTATCCAAGACACTCGTCTTAAAAATAGATCACGATGAAGAAGAAGAGGACTTTTGGGGCTTCAACACCGAAATCAACGCCATTGAGGAAGAACAAGTTTTATTCGACTTTGATCCTCTCTCTAACCTCCATGGCAACGCCATCCTACGAAAACAGGGCTACATGCCTAGGATGGGTTTAGGAAAGAACGCCCATGGCCCGAGTTCATTTTCGTGGGCGCAAACCACGAACCTAACATTCGGCGTAGGCTATGCTCCCTCGATTCAAGAAATAAAAGAATCGATGTCGAGGGAAGCCAAAATAAAGAGGGCCATAAGAGAAGGCATCCCCTTTGAAAGCCCTAAGCTCACTTATCCACACACCTTGTACGAACAATTCGTTCGGGCAGGCGACAACTTCCCCTATTATGGATTCCCCGAACCTCACTACCTTAACGAGGAAGGCACGTTAATCCAAGGATTCAAAATTTTCTAGTATTGCAACCTTCTGGACGATGAAATTCCTAAGCTTCAGGAACAAGTACCTCTTGATTGGGCTCAAGCTTTACTGCATAACTCATTCGGGCTCCTTTTCGAGCAAGAGAAGATTCGAGCGCTAGAAGACGATGACGTAGTCTTGGCCATCCAGAATCAAGAGTTCGACCCTTCGAGGTTGATCACATCCGCCACCTCGATACTCGAAGGATGGTGCCGCACCTGCAAATGGACAACTTCCGACGTGCGCAAGTTTAGTTTCAGCATAGGAGAAGGACCTATGTTTGAGTCTAGTAGTTTTGATTCTAATTCTAGTGATTCCTATTCTGTTGCTAGTGTAGGACATTCTCCTCCCTAGAGAATTAGGAAACTAGGTTCCCCCACTCCCAAAGTGTATGATCCTTCCGTTGATTTACACTCTTTGACGATATCAATGAAATGAATGATGATTCTGCTTACTCTCTGGATTGTTTTATCACGAATAAATCCACCGATGATAAGTCACTCACACAAGCCATGCTTGAACATGAAAAAAAACTTCGGTAATTGAAGAAACCGGAATGATTAACTTGGGAACCAACGATAAATCGCAAGAGGTTAAAATTGGTCTAACTCTAACTCAAAATGAAAGATGCGACCTAATGGGCCTCTTAAAGGAATTCATAGATGTAGCATGGTCCTATAAGGACATGACCGGAGTTGATCGATCCCTTGTCGAGCACAAAATCTAGCTCTTCCCCAATGCAAAACATGTTAGGCAAAAACTAAGGAGAATGAAACCTGAGTGGGCCTCAAAGATAAAGGAAGAAGTAGAAAGCAACTCGGCGCATGGTTTATTATAGTGGCCGATTACCCCAAATGGGTAGCCAACGTTGTCTCTATCTCGAAAATGGATGGACGAGCAAGGATGTGTGTAGATTTTCGACATTTGAACAAAGCTTGTCCCAAGGACAATTTCCCTTTACCCCACATCGATGTCCAAGTTGATAACACCGCGGATCATGAGCTCCTATCATTCATGGACGGTTATGCAGGATATAACCAATTGCTTATGGCTGAGGAAGATATGCTTAAAACAACCTTTATCACTCTATGGGGAACATATTGCTATCGTGTCATGCCTTTCGAGTTGATAAACTATGAGGCAACTTACTAAAGAATGACGCAAACCCTTTTACATGACATGATGCATAAAGAGGTCAAGGTATACCTAGATGATATGAACGTTAAAATCCCGCGGCCGAGAAAGGAACATACCCAATCTCGCAAATTCTTCGAAAGGTTAAGGAAATATAATATGAGACTAAACCCGAAAAAATGAGCATTTGGCGTCACATCTGGGAAACTCTTATGCTTCATGGTCGGTTCTCGGGGCATCGAGGTTGATCCTTCAAAGATCAAAGCAATTATCAAAATGCCCCCCGAGAACCAAAAATGAAATAAGAGGTTTCTTAGGAAAGCTTCAATATATTAGTCGATTCATAAACAAGTTGACTATTGTATGTGAACCTATTTTCAAAAAAGTAAAGAAAAGCGCAAAGGTCGAATGGGACAACCAACGCCAAATTTGTTTTGACAAATTTAAGGAATATTTGGCCAATCCACCAATATTGGTCCCGCCATATTATACCTAACGGTTACGGAAACCGCAATGGGGCCATGCTAGCCCAAGAGGTCGATAAGAAAGAAAAAGCAATATACTACTCGAGTAAGAAATTCCTTGAGTATCAGACGTGTTATTCCACCTTAGAAAATAAGTGTCTTGCCACAGTATGGGCAACCAAAAAACTGAGGCACTATCTGCTCAATCATAAAGTGCATATAAGATCTCGGGAAGACCCATTAAAGCATATCTTCCAAAAATCCACACTTAATGGAAGGATAGCTCGTTGGACCGTCATGCTGACCGAGTTTGACTTCAAGTATGAGAATATGAAAAGCATAAAAGGGCACGCCATTTCCGAATATTTGGTTAACCACCAAGTAAAAGACCAAGAAAACAAGGAAGAATATATTTTTCCTGATGAGCATATCATGACGGCCTATATTGAGACTTGGCTCATGTACTTCGATGGGGCATCAAATCAAAGGGGCTATGGCGTATGAGTATTGTTAGTCTCACTAGATGGGGCACACACCCCATTATCCGTAAAACTCGACTTTGGAGTCACTAACAATGCCACAGAATATGAGGCTTGCATTGTTGGATTACAAGCTGAGGTAGCCATAGGGATTAGAACCGTTAGGGTATATAGAGATTCCACCCTAATCATTAACCAAATCTCGAAGAAGTGGAAAGTTAAGAATGAAAGCTTGGCCCTTTACCAAGTGCATTTAGAAAAGGTAGCCGATAAATTTTTCGAAATCCACTATACCTACCTTTCGAGAGAGGAAAACCAATTCGCAGACGTTCTGGCCAAACTGGCGTCTATGATCACTGTCCCTCGAGAAATCAAAACGATGCCCATATACATCAAAAGGAGGGAAGAACCCCCTCACCATAGAACCTTCGAAGTAGACTCTCTAGAAAAAGTTCCATGGTATGCCGACATCTTAAATTACAAGTTGAGCGAAGAGTATCCCCGTGGATGTGATGACCCATGGGCACAAAGGGCCATTCGCCTTCTCGCCGCACAATTTGTGGTGTACCAAGACAGATTATATAAGAAACCCCATACGGCGTAAGCCTTCTTTGTGTCGACGAAGAACATGTGAAACAAATAATGGATGAAGTGCATGAAGGAGTATGCGGTCTGCACATGAACAAATGCACGCTCGCTAAGAAAAAAATAAGGCAAGGCTATTATTAGACTACAATGGAAAAGGATTGTAGCCAATATGTGCAACGATGCGAGCAATGCCAAATTCATGCAATTTTACAACACCTGCCGCCTTCACTACTCTATGGACTGACTTCCCCATGGCCTTTCTCAACCTGGGGAATCAACATTATTGGGAAAATAATCCCTACGGGCACATACGGACACAAGTATATCCTTGTTGCCATCGAATATTTCACAAAATGGGTCGAAGCAGCATCCTACTCGAAGTTAACTTCGAAAAAGGTTGCGAAGTTTATCAAAAATAACATAATCTGTCGATATGGAGTCCCAAATCAGATAATTAGTGATCATGGGTCCCATTTCAAAAAGGAAACCACTGGTCTCTTGCAAGAATACAAGATGCAACATCGTAGGTCATCACCCTATAGGCCGCAAACAAATGGCGCTGTCGAAGCCGCCAATATAAAATCAAGACCATTCTCCAAAAGATGAGCGAGACCTACAAATATTGGCCTAACAAACTTCGTTTTGCACTTTGGGGGTAGAGGAGCACTATTCGAACATTCACATGCGCTACACCTTATTCACTCGTCTATGGCATGGAGGCAGTCCTTCTCATCGAGGTCGAGATACTTTCCCTTAGGGTAGTTTTAGAAAGTTAAATTCTCGAAGCCGACTGGGTAAGAGAAAGATACGAACATTTATTCTTGCTAGATGAAAGGCGTCTAAGCGCCTTACACAATGTTCAAATGTGTCAAAGGAGAGTGGCTCGAGCCTTCAATAAAAAGGTACAACCATGATCGTTAAAAGAAGGGGACTTGGTTTTAAAAGAAAATCGAGCACCCATACGAGACCCACGAGGTAAACTTATCCCAAATTGGTCGGGACCGTACATCATCATGAAGATCCTTTTCGGACGAGCGGTCCTACTCATGGATCTAGATGGACTAGAGTTTTCACAACTAACTAATTTAGACCAATTAAAGAAATTTTACTCATATGTTCCCAAGTTAATAATCGTAACGCCCATATATTATCCAAGATAATATTAGGTAAATAAAAAAAAACAAACAAAATAAAATCCTTTATCATCTCGAACTACATTTGGCCTGATTCCAATTCGGATATGTAGGTACCTCCAAGGGCTCGACCTAAAACAAAAAATCAACATCTTTGAATCGATTTGCATGAACTACGTTTGGCCTGAATCCCATTCGGATACATAGGTAACCCGCAAGGGCCCGACTTATTCAAAAAAAAAAAGTAAAAAACATCTTTCGTTTTCCATAGAATATGTATAAAAAGTAACGCATTGGCAGAATGCACTACGCTTTACACTATGCCCATAGTGCATAATTCCAAGTGTTCACGATGCTCAACACTATGCCCATAGTGTAAGATTCAAAGTCTCTACTATGCTTTGGGCTATGCCCATAGTTGAAACTGATCGGGCTTTGATCTTTTTGGCCACAAATTAACAAATATAATTTGAACCAATCAAAAAAAAATATACACATAAATTTGGAAAAGACATTCTCTTTTCAAAAATTGTGAAAATTAATTGTAGAGCATAATTGACAAAAATTCTCAAGGTTTCAATATTCTTTTTTTTTTTTCTTAAAAGAAAACCTTAATGAGGTTTTATTTCAGAAAAAGACATTCTCTAATTTCAGAAAAAAAAATGTAAAAAAAAAATGGAAAAGAAAGAAAAACAATACGCAATAAAAAAAAAATGCAAGAACAATATGGGTTCCAACCTAGCAAATATGTCCATATTCATTGGGAGCCCACCGATTTTGCATATATTCGTTGGCCCCCCAACGATATTTCTGAAATTCACTGGTGACCAACCTTTGCGTTCA
Source organism: Kewa caespitosa (assembly GCA_900322205.1). Taxonomy (NCBI): domain Eukaryota; kingdom Viridiplantae; phylum Streptophyta; class Magnoliopsida; order Caryophyllales; family Kewaceae; genus Kewa; species Kewa caespitosa. Next base: position 26,914 of record ONZA01015164.1, on the reverse strand, counting down.
AAACAGAATGCAATTCTGGTTCCAAAAACAGCAAAACAAACAAAAATGCTGCAAAGAAATAGATGAAAATTGAACAACAAACAACAAAGATGATAACAGTTTGATTTTTATTGATCAAAAAGTCTAATTACAAGGATTTAAATTACAAAATACTTCCTAGAGTGGAAATCAACAAAAAAGTACATCAATTTCATCCAAGAGCTAAGGACTTAGGCTCTTCATTCCTATTTCTCTTTGGGAAGACGACGATCCTTCGGGGGAGCCGCGCTTGTGCTTGCCTCGTCCATACGATGCCAAACGAGGTGCGTCTTCTTCCTCCTTTTGGAAGGCGCCTCATCCACGAGACGAACCCTTGGAGCCGGGGGCTTCGCCTTGGCCTTCTTCTTCGGCGGTGGAGGAGGTTTCCTTTTAGGTTAGCTAGGAGGTGGTGCTTACCTCCTAACTCTTGATTCTCATTCTCCCTTGACTCCTTACTCTTGTTGGGATCCCCGAATTCATCCACACAAGGTAGTGACCCATCATAAATTTCGACAAGGTCTTACGAGGCACTATCCAACTTGGGCGTTCCTTCCAATAATTCCCCCATATCTCTAGTGCCTAGTACTCAACTTCACAACGGGTTGGACAATTGTATCTAGCCTAGGGATGCGTTGGGCTAAGCCATATTAATGCAAGACCTGAATGGGATAAAATGTCAATAGGTGGGTAAGATTGACTACACATCTATGTGGGATTTCTTCAACACACACCACCATGGTGGTAAGGTGCCACCATGGGACGTGCCAACGCGATGAGGTTTCCGCCAAGGTAGATCATCCATTCGCCGAGAGTCTTCTCCTCGTAGAGCCGTTGATGGGAGAAGAATTTCTTGGCTGAGTAAGCAATGAGAGCATTCGGTTTCTTCACCAGCCGTGTACTCCAAGAGGCAAATCTACAAAGCAAAGAAAAGAGAGGATCAATGATCATGCAAAAAATTAAAAGTATACTCCCTTCGTCCCAAAAAAACCTTTACACTTTCCTTTTTGATATGTCCCATTGAAACCTTTACACTTCTAAAAATGGACACATATACAATAGTCTATCAATTATACCCTTTAGTTCTTCACTCATTCTCTCACTACCTCTAAACCCACCCCATTCCACTACCCCCACAACAACCAGTAAACACTACACACCTTTGTCCTCCACCTTCCACAACCTCAAACCTTCACAACCACACTTCCCACTCTCCACCCCCACCCAATAGCCTCAGCCACTGTCCCGCCACTAGCCTCCAACCCCCACATTATCTACCAATCCCCGATTTCTCTCTCATCCCTTCCGGCCGACCCCCACCGTGAACCACCGCAATGGCACTAAAATGCAACCACATCCACTTACATGTCACCCACAACCCACCACGTACATTGAACCACCACCATGTCCATCTGACCCTTATCTCCACCTCCTCCCTTATCCACCTCCTCCCGCCTCCACCACCTCTTCACGAAGGGGTTCCCCCAAAATCACCGTACCGGGAAATGGGTTCATCGGGAAATGGGTTCGCCTGGAAAAAATGGTGCTGTTGGTATCAGGCTGGTAGAGGTGGGAGCACTGGTGGGTGGTTTTCAGGTAGAAGTGTAGAGCGATGGAGAGGGTGGGGGTGGGGGGCAACAACAAGGCTTCAGTGATGGTGGACTCATTGTAGTGCTATGGAGGAGATGGGGAAAGGTGAAACTAGGAGTGAGTGGGAAGGAGGGATGAGAGTATAAGTGGAAATCACCTATCTTTGATAACTCTCCTAGAATACCGTGCCCAGTCAAACTGTAAAGGTTTTTCTGGGATGGAGGGAGTAATATCAAACATGTTTAAAAAAATACGAGGCATGAATACTCACTTGGAGAAGCAAAGGAATTCCTGAGAAGTCACCATCCTCCTCATGGACCAAGCGGTTCAAGCAAGCAGTTGTCTCTCCAACAACGAGAGCCATAGGACTATATCCTTCTTCCATCATCTGGACAATGTGTAGGAAGGAAGCACGTGCCATTTTACCATTTCCCACCAAAAGGAAACGATAAATGAGGCAAAGAACAAAATCCCGTCGACGGAAGGTCCTAACTCTACTATCATTCTCTAAGGGAGGAGGAGAGAAATGTTCAATTACCTTAAGCAAGTTGACTTGATCCCCGTCGAGAAAGTCCCTAGCCTTTTCATGCTCAAGGCCAAGGTAGTCCTCATACAAGGACTTGAAATTGTCACCCAAATGTGGGAAGTGCCATGTTGGTGTTTGGGGGAATGCCCAAGATTGCGGAAAACTCTTCTACCAAGGGACACAACTCCTTGGTCCCTCCTAGGTGGAAAACATGAAAGTCGGGCATCCAAAATTCGATGGACGCCCTCAAAAGGACCCAAACAAGTTTGACTTGTTTATGAGTAAAGAAGATTATGAGGTTAAAGATACTTAGACGTTGTCTTTCCTCCAAAGACATGGAGTTCATCCAAGATACTTAGACGTTGTCTTTCCTCCAAAGACATGGAGTTCATCCAAGTATTGAAGGACTTCTCGAAGTAATTGGCCATGGGTTCGGGATGAAATTTGAGCTTAGAAAAGTGAAGAAATGGAGTAGCTTAAGAGAATACGAAGTCTGGTGCAGTATTCTGCCATGCACAACCAGTATTTTATAGCAATGCATGCAAAAACGCTCATAAGAGGGGAAACAAACCATCAGGCTTGGGCACGACCTAGCGAATATGTCCATATTTGCCGGACACCCAGTGATTTCCAGCATATTTGCTGGAAGCCCAACAAAGTCAATGATATTCATTGGCTTCCAGGCGAATGTTCATATTCGCTAGCTGCCGAACATCGTATTTAAGTGATAATTCACTCAACTAGAGTTAATTCGGGATTAGGATTTAGTAATCCATTTTTTGTTTTTAATCCCTTTACCCCTTTGTAATTGCATTCTTTTTATTTATTTCATTCATTAATTTAATTCAATTTTTATTCATTTTGTGAATATATGTGTCCACGGGATATTTGTTATAATATGTACATAAACCCTTATTCATCTTTNCGTTTTGTTCTTTTATTCTTTATTTTTTGTATATATGTGCACATGAACTTTAAATTATTTTATTCTTATATTTGTTATATGAATATATGTGTGCACGAACATAAAAAAAAATTCGAAAATAAAATTTCATTACTAATAACATTTCTTTTTTACAAAACAAAAGAGAGAAAAGTGCAAAGACCCTCGAGGAGTCATTACCTACAAGGAACAGACTAGCCATAGTTCCCACCTGTGCTACCGAGAGGCTCCAAACCAGCGCGCCTCGTGAGGGAAGGCCTTGCCTCTTGCTAGATCGGTTGTACCTCCAGGATCGCGTTCAGGTTTGCCAACCCTCTACTGGGAATGACGAACGAGTCCACGACCTTCTGCCATATGGGCCGAACGGCTTGAACCCTAGGCCTGAGACGCATGACCAACTATGTGCTGCGAATGGCTCGCCTGAGGCATCGGCGCCCTTGCCGGCGGCATCTGCTGAGGCCGGACGACCCCCTTCAAGGGTAAATCGGTAAACGTCAACGACAAAAAAAGGGACAAAATTGACGCAAGAACGAAACAAAAGACATGTAGACATACCTCTCTCGCATGAGTACGAGAGACGCAACCCAAGCAGAAAAGCTGCCGGATGTGCTTCTTCATGGCGGAGATGACCTTCAAGGTTGCCTTGGTCTCCTCCGGGTTCATCTACAAGGTTGAACGAAAAGCGTTAACGAAATGCATCAATTGAAATTAAAAAAAATAAAAAAGAGCAAAGTTGGCATGCATACCCCACGGTTCCCCTCGGGCAGTCGGAGATACTCGCACTCATCATCCTGTATGCCCGGGACCTTGAGTATGACATGAGTCCCCGACTCGTTTACATGGCTGATTGACATAGTCAGCACAGGAATGCGCACTCTGCCCTAAAGTGACAAAAGCTCCATCAGCGTTCATAAAAGCAACATTAAAATCAAAGTGGAAGGCCAAGAGAAAGCTTACCTCAGCAAAAAGAAGGGTAGACGGTATCGGGTGATCGTTGCAGAACGCCTGGTAAGCAAGAGCTGGATCATCATCGCCCAACTGTTGGATGACATAGGAGAATGGAGAGCCTTGCGAAGCCGCTTTGAACTCACCTTCAGTGAGGCAATTGGTGAATAGATGGAGTCTGGAGGATCCTGAGGGACCTCGAACCTCCCAATGGTCTGCCTGGTCACTAGCTCACCGAGGAACCATATGTAACCAAAGGGACCCTCAAGCAGGATCCTCTTCATGTCATACTCTCGGATTGCGTGACATACCCCAGCTGGAGTCATGTCCTCCCAAGGAGTGTAGCACACCTGAAAAGGAAAAAAAAAGAGCATTAGACAAAAACAAGTGCATAATACACAAAATAAAATAAATACATGCATCCCATGTATACCTGAAGTGCGGGGAACTCGTTCAATATCCATCGCTGCTTCGGGAGTGGAAGCTCTCTCACTGCGCCTCGGTAAGTTGACAACCAACGAGCCAAGATTGGGAAAGCTCGGGGCTCCTCACATCGTGGCCCGAAGACTGAAAAGTGCTCGTAGAACCATATTTGCAAAAAGAAAAGAGTTAGCAATTCAAAGTAAGATCAAATTTAAGGCAACTAAAGGCTTAAAGAGGCAAAACCTCGATCACCTTCCAGAACCCACCAAAGAGAATGTCCTTGTTCTTTACTTGACGACATCCTTACCTTAAGTACTTAACCAAGGTCGGATAGCCTCGTGCACCCCAGTTGTAGATGCGAATACTCCCGATATCCTCGAGTGCCGGGAGGTAGGAGAAGTAGAGACGACTATCCTTCTCCGCAAACAAGGTGCAAGCTAAGAGATAGGCAACAAAGATTCGCACTGTCTGGTCTAATGTCAGGACCCCGAGATGGTTGGTAAGAATGGTCCTACAGATGGAGTAGGGGATGGATCCGTCATTAGGTGCCGAGAGTCACATGAAGTCTGGCCCGAACTTGGCCATCAATCTATCCTCGGCAAGGTGAAAAGACTAGTCAAAGGGAACCTGCTCACCCACGAAACCAACGCCGCAGATCAACCCAAAATCAGACGGCGTGATTGTCATCTCACCCATCAGAAGGTGGAAGGTGTTGGTCTTGTCCCAGATCCACAAGAGCTCGCATGATCAACAAGTTCACGTACTTACAGCCGCAAAGGGAACTAAGCAAAGGCGGAAACCCTGTCTCCTCAAACCGAACGACAAAGTCGTCGCCAAGGGCCCTAACAAGGGAACGGTGCATGGCGATAACCTTGCCGATACCACTGTAAACCCTAAGGTGCGCCATCTCCTCCTATGAAGATTATGAACTTAACATAATCAACAAAAATAGCTCGGAAAACATCATGGGCAACACATAAGTGGACCTATACGCATACACGATGAGCAATTCGACACTTTACCGAACAATACGTGCATAGCACGAAATCATATTCTAAAGCTATAAAACATGAGCGAAACGGCTCATATTAGTGTTTTCTAGAACCAAAACATCATACGAGTCATAACAAGTTCATTCTATAACAAGAAATCAACGGAAACTCTAAGGGGAATTTCGTCGAACACTTGGGCGTGCGTGACTCAAGACCACATGAATTCGCAAAATTCACATATATCGACACCCATTCATCACCAATCCATACACATACACATCCTAAATTAAATCACATATCCATATACACATCAAAATTCATCCCAATATCGACAATTTTGCAAATAAAGTGTGAAGTTTTGGAACTTACCACCACATTCCTCGCACGATAGGAGAGATGGCCGTTGGCATCATGCAAGAGCACCAAGGGGTTCCACTCTAGGCTCGAGTTCCATTTGCACTGAACAAACCAATCTCCGGTCCGGAGCTCCTCCCTGGCCCGTTTACGCCTGTATTTTTGCGCACCCAAAGGCCTACCCAGAAAATTGTAGTGAACCGGCCCACCTGGGCCTCCTCATCCTCTTCCTCATCATTAGGGATACCCAAAACCATCATTGTGACAAAGAACACAAAGAAATCAAACACCTTTTCATTTTCTCCCTTTAACAGTTGAGCACTCAAAGCAAGTGAATTTCTTGAGCAAAAGAGAAATTTGCGAGTGTAGAGTTGTAGATTTGGGCCAAAGATTGAAGAACACAAGTTTAGATTTAATGGGTGAAAAAATTTGAGCGAGAAAGTTGATAAAACGAGAGAGAAAGCGAAGAAAAATGAAGGGCAACCGTCGAAAATGAAGTCTGGGAGCAATCTGCCTCTCGACTTAAATCATCACCCAACGAATATCAGAATATTTGCTGGGCTCCCAGCGAAAAATACTATATTCGTTGGGCCCCAACCTAGCTTCGTTAAAAAAGTTTTCCTTTTGGCGCCTTGTATTTTTTATATATATTTCAAAATGCTTGACCATTGTAATACATACGTGGCTAAAATTGAGCATGGCACTGTTCAAATCCATACAGTCCGGACAAAAAAATTTGACCCGGTCAATCGATTCAAATCTAAAAAAAATCTTTCCTTATTTGACCCGATCAGTCGATTCAAATCTAAATACCCAAATACACTTCTTTCTAACTCGAGTAGTCAATAAAATCCCAAACACATTTTTTATGACTTGGGTAGTCAATAAATATCCAAACACATGCCTTTCTGACTCGGGAAGTCGATAAAATCCCTCATCTTAATTCAAACATCGTTTTCAACCCCAAGACGTCGATAAACTCTTACATATAAAAATAACCTTTCTGACCCCATGATGTCGATAAACTCCTCCATATATCATTTCCGACCCCAGGATATCGATAAGCTCTTCCTACATTTTTATCTTTGACCTAAGACATCATTAAAAGCCGACGTATCACAATTGTTGACCAAAGTCAACAAAGTCGTCCTTTACGAAGGATAAGGCCCTGTACCCTTAAACATACAGTTTCAGCTACCCACTCGGTAAGCTAAGTGCATTCAACACTTACAAAGGATACATACTTTGATCTTCACCGCTCTATGCCTTGGTCAAAGTGGGGGCTTATGTTGAAACCAAAATGGTATCCCCCCTACGAACCTATGATGATAACTAGCTTACAGAGCCTTTTCCGGATATTTTTAATATGCGTAATAATAAAAACCAAAGTCAAACATAGTCAAAGGGAAAAATTGTCTTTTCACCTCACCCTAGAGACTTCAAGATCCTTCCATAGACCTTGCTGGCCAAGGAAAGCTAAAGCTTAACGCGCGAGAGAGTTCAAATGTTAGCGATCACACATATATTCGCTGCTCACCCAACGAATTTAGACCATATCGCTAGGCACCCAGCGAATATCGATATATTCGCTGGGCTTTGAAACGAATTTCTCTCATATTCGTTGTTTTATTGAGCTTTCCTGACCGTTTTTAACCAGGTGCATGGTTCAGCTTCCCGCAAATATCTTTATATTCGTTGGACACTGAACGAATATAGGAATAATTGCCTCATCACCCAGCGAATTTCTTCATATTTGTTGGGCTGTGGTGCATTAAAATTTTCAATCCTATATAAACCCATGCATTAGCCCTACGACATATACACTAATCATACTTACATTCTACAAAAACCTTCCCAGCAACCAGAGAGCACTTTTGCACAAATCATAGAATTTCCATTAGTCCATTTTACACATTATTTCTCAAGTAAAAAACCACAAAAAAGCCAAAAAAACAAAAAATCCAAAAAATACACCATTTCGCGTATTAGAAATTCCGGCAAGAATTCCGGCCTAAGGAAGGCTCCCGAGGGTCCCCCCCTTCTATGATAATACTTGAAAGGGGAGTTTTAATTTTTCTATATTTTATTTCCTTTATATTTATTTTATTTCTTTTTCAGAATTGGAGAAAATAATAATTTAATATCATTTTCTTTAATTTAAGACACATATTTTATTTTTATTTTACTTTCATGCACATATATTTATTCTTCATTTTTAAGTCATGAATTTAGGGTAATAGCATATTAATGTTACTTTTCC
>ONZA01015162.1:18792-31281 GCA_900322205.1 Kewa caespitosa | reverse complement strand
CCCATTCTGTAACATATAATCCATGGACATATTTATGCATTTTATTGGTTTAATTATGGACAAAATGAACTATGCATGCTAAAAAGTGATCAGCTAAATAAAGTGTATGATGACATGACTTAGAAAACTTTTAGGATAAAATGATTTTGTGGAACCAAAATTCGAATTACAAAGCTCTATTTTGCAAGTAGTGGTTGTTCGTAAGAACGGACAAATTGGATGTATCCTATATAATTTGTACCTTCACTTCCGAATCTAGACTTTTGTTAAAAGACTAAAGGATGGTTTCCTTATTTTTCCAAGATAAGGTGGTGACTCCAAAAATTCAATTTATTATTAAAAGACAAATACACCCCGTAAAAAACACCTCACTGTCGTGAGGGGTGTGCGCGCCTTATAATCAAACTTCCGCCCTTTTCCCCCTCGCTCGGGGAGCGGGAGGGCTGCGGCCCCTACAAACATGCGGGTACCCTTTTGTGAATAGATCATGGAATACTCAATCAGCCTCAACACAAGGATAAAGAAGATCAAGAAATACATCAATACTACCTCCCCCAAGGAACACATACTAGCCTAAGATGTAGCCCTGATGACACAAATATTAAATGATGCTACCATGTGTCGTCACTTCGTATGAACCTTGGACAGGTGAGCTCAAAAATGGATGAATCACCTACCCCGGAATAGTGTACATAGCTATGGAGAACTCTGTGAAATCTTCATGGAAAACATCATGACCTGCGAAAAAACGGATAAGTTCTCCGAGGACCGCTTCAACGTCACGCATGGGAAGAATAAGTTAATGAAAGATTACAACAAAAGGTTCAATGACGAATGCCTGGAGATGACAAAGCTAGACACAGTCATTGCTTGCACATCATACATCAAGGGCATTGTCAAAGGTAGTTCCTTCCTTCAAGACTTAAAACACATGAAGCTTCAAGGTCAAAAGTTGACCTTGGCTTATGTTCAAGCATACTCGTCCAAGGTCTTCACTTCTTGGGAAAGGTTGGAAGAGACATGGTGACAGGCAACTATCAAGTTTATAAGTTCAAAGAAGGCCGAGGTACCCGGCACAAAAAGCACAAAAGGAGGAGAGCGGAGACATTAAACGTTGAAAAACCAAAGTTCAAAAACGGGGGAGCAAATCGCAGCAAAGGGGGATGAGCAGGGGCAAAGAAACAGTTCTACAAAAACGCTCCTGACAGCCCGACAGTGAACAAAATCCTGAACTGCAATCAGGAAGAAGTCTTGGCCAAAATAGACCCCAAAATACTGCCTGACCCAATACCTATGAAAGAAAATAACAAGAGCGACTTCTTTTGCCATTATCACAAGGCCAACAAACATAGCACGAGGTAATGTAAAGAGCTCGACAGTCATCTCGAGACACTGGCCAAAGAGGGAAAAATCAACTATTTTCTCAAGGATTCTACCACCACCTCCGTAAGCCAAACCAGGGGGTAGGAGAGAGCTCCACCTCCGCCTCAGACTCCTATGAGGTCGCAATCATCTCAGGTGGTCCGACTACAGGAGCGCTGACCAACAATGCACGGCGAGCCCATCTAAGGTCCCTAGACCAAATCCTGTTAATTGAGGAAGTTCCCAAGTTTGGGAAACCTTTCTACTTCGACGAATCCGATGACCCTCTGGTCGTAGAAGTAAAAATTGCAGGTAATTTGGTGAAAAAGGTACTCGTGGGAACTGGGAGTTCGGTGGATGTCATTACATATGGATGCCTCAAAGACCTCGGCTATTCGGCCGAGAAAATTCTGGCCATCAGTTATCCCGTAGTACGCTTCGGAGGAAATCAAGTCCTTTCAGTAGGGAGCATACAGTTTCCCTTAAGAGTAGGAGCAAAGAACGAGGAAACACGTATCATCTTCAAATTCCTGGTGGTTGAAGTGCCCTTGGCATACAATGTGTTGCTGGGTAGACCTTCCCTAAACAAGATCAATGCACACATCAGCATGGTACTGCTGATGATGAAGTTCCACCGTGATGACGGCAAATTGGGGAAGTATGCGGGGACCAAAAGATTGCCTGATCGTGTTACGTTCAATGTATCGGTAACAATTCCCTTGAGGGAAAAGAGGTACCCGCAACTAATCGAGTTCCAGAATCGAAGAAGAGGAAGAGAGAAACCCCCCTGGTCCATGAAACAGTCCCTCCATAAGACAAGCCGAAGAAAAAGGGAAAGGACATCCAGTGCCTGATCATAGACGTCCCCTCGTCTGAATTGCTCGATGCCATAATCGAGGAACAGGAAAGAGCCAAACCCTCAGGGGTAAAAGTGGAGGTGATCTTGGACCTAGCTCAACTTCAACGCATCAGATACCTTGTTGATGACCTCGATGAGCCCACTATGGCCGAACTCTGCACCCTTCTCCGAGAATACCAAGACGTAATCACCTTTGGACCTGATGAAATGCCGAGAATCAGAAGGGAATTCATGGAACACAACCTCGTAATTAACCTAAAGTTGAAGCCGATGAAACAAAAGAAAAGGCACCTCCATGAGAAACAGAGTAGAGCCAAAGTAGTACATAAGCTCCTGGAAGCTGGTTTCATCAAGGAATGTAAATATCCAAAATGGCTCACAAACATGGTCATGGTCAAAAATGCAAGCAGAGCATGGAGAATGTGTGTAGATTAGACCGACCTAAACAAGGCATGTCCGAAGTACCACTTCCCTCTTCCACGGATAGACAGGCTAGTCGATTCGACAAGTGACCACGAGCTACAAAGCTTCATGGATGCCTTTTTCGGGTACCATCAGGTGTTCATGAGCAGAAAACATCAATGCTCCACGGCCTTCGTTATGGATGAAGGAGTATTCTATTACAAGATGATGCCGTTAAGCCTAATATATGTTGGAGCCAAGTTCCAATGACTAGTACAAAAGGTTTTTAAAGACCAAATCAGCAAGAAACCTAGAGGCTTACGTTGACAATCTGATCACGAAGAGCGTCAAATTGTTCAGTTAGTGGACTGCCGAAGGGATACTTTCGAAACCGTCAGGAAAAATCAAATGAAGTTAAGCCCCAGCAAATGCGTATTTAGTGTGTGTGGTGGAAAGGTCCTCGGATTTATGGTTAGCAAAACGGGGATCTACGCTAACCCTGAAAAGTTTCAAGCGGTCTAAGAGATGGAGCCTCTGAAATGTGTACGAGACATCCAAAAACTCACAGGATGCATAGCCGCCCTCAATCGCTTTGTGTCCAAGTCGACAAACAAGTGTGCCGCTTTCTTCAAAGCACTGAGGAAAGGAACCAACTTCGAATAGGGGCAAGAAGCCCAAGAGGCATTTGAGAAATTGAAATCCTACGTCAGACATCTACCTCAGATCTCCTTCCCAAGAGCAGGAGAGCGTTTGTTCCTCTACCTCGCAGTATCAGAAAAGGTCGTTGCTTCTTTACTGGTTAGAGAGAATGTCAAAGTACAAGAACCAGTGTACTTCACCAGCCATGCCTTAAGTGGGGCAAAATTTAGGTACACGAATCCTCAGAAATTCTCCCTCAGAGTTCTCATTAGCTTGAGGAAATCGAGGCCCCACTTTCAAGAGCACCAACTCAGAGTCTTCACCAACCAGCCATTGAAAAAGCTGCTCGGCAGGCTTGAGTCCGCCGGCAGGATCCAGATATTGGCCCACGAACTAACTTAGTACGGCATCGTCAATGAGCCACAACGACCAATCAAGAGCCAAGCCTTGGCGGACTTTGTCGTTGAGTTGACACGTTTAGATCATGTCCCGAAGGCCTGGGTCCACCAATGGTCCATCAGCATCAACGGATTGTCGTACATGGTGTGAAGCAGAGTTGGAGTAGTAATCTCCTCCCCCGAGGGAGGTATTTTGAATATGCAGTGAGATTCAAATTCTAGGCCTCCAACAATGAAGCCGAGTATGAAGCTCTCCCCGCCGGCCTAACTCTCACCAGCGCCGCGGGAGCTCGGAAAATACAAGTCCGAATGGATTCGCAATTAGTGGTTTCCTAAGTGGATGGGAGCTACAAGGCTAGAGGAGATGGAATGAAGGCCTATCTCACAAAGGTCAGAGAAGAGATAAGCAACCTTGGGGAAGTGGCCATGAAATATGTCCCTAGGTCGGAGAACTGCAACGCCGACGCGCGGGCACGATTAGCCAGCTTGTCTGTCGAACGCCTAAATCTAAACATCTTTTGGGAAGAGATCGAGAAGCACAGTATTTAAGAAAGCGTAACCATCAATATTCTAGACCAATCTGATGGCTGGATGGACGCTATCATCTCGTACTTACGAGATAAGGCCCTAACGGAACACGTGAAGGAGGCCCAAATGATGAAGAACAAAGACAAATGGTTTGTCTTCGGAAATGGAATCATGTAATGGGGCTTCACTCACCACCTCCTGAGGTGTGTATCGCGAAATTAAGGGAAATAAATCCTACGAGAAACACACTACGGTATATGCGGAGCTCATTAGGGAGCCAGAACAATTGCACACAGAGTACTCTGTGTGGGCTTCTACTGGCCTACCATCCATAGAGACGCAGTGGAAATGGTGAAGAAATGAGACAAGTGTCAGTACTTCGCTCCTATACCCCAGATCCCTGCAGCCGAGCTCACCCCCATCCTAGCTCCCATGCCTTTACATTAGTAGGGCATGGATATCTTAGCGCTTTTCCCCCCAGCCACTGGTCAAGTAAGGTTTGTCATCATGGTTGTAGACTACTTTACGAAGTGGGTGGAAGCTCGGGCTGTGAGAAATACCACGATCGCCGACGTGAAGAAGTTTATTCTGGAAAACATCCTTACACGGTTCGGGGCACCTCAGAAGATCATCTTCGACAACGGGCGATAGTTCGACACCCCAAAGATACCCCACTATTAAAGGAAATTGGGGTAAAAGCTAGGTTCACGGTCGTAGCTCGACCCCAGACCAACGGCCTGGTAGAATCCAGCAATAAAACCTTGGTAACAGGGTTCAAGAAGAAACTAGATGGAGCCAAAGGACTATGGGCAAAAAAATTAATTGAAGTACTCTGGGCCACAAGGACCAAGGAAAAGGAAACCACATGAGAAACCTTGTTTAACTTGGTTTATGGCTCGGAAACAATCCTACTTGAAATCTTGAAAAACAAAGTCTGAGGGTGGAACACTTCAATGAAGAAAAGAACTCTGAAGATCTCAGGTATCAACTAGACCTCCTGCCCGAAGTCAAAAGCGACACCCTCCTGTGAGCTGAAATGTATGAACGAAAGATGACCTGAGATTTTAATCATCAAGTCAAGATCAGGAGCCTCCACATGGGAGACCTCGTGCTCCGATAGTTGGAGTCTATAATAAGACAAAATGAAGAAGGGAAACAGACACTTAATTGGTTGGGTCCTTACAAAGTTTCAGAAGTCGTGAGGCCTAATACGTACCGCCTTGAAGCACTAGATGGACGCCTAATTCTGAGAACCGGGAACATCAACAACTTGCTTCGGTTCTACATATGAGCTCGCTGCAGCCCATTCTATCTTTTTGATCAAGGGATAAGAACCCCCAAAAAGCCTCCTATGTTTCTTTCTCATATGAGGGGCCTATCCTGGGGTTACCTCGGGGTCAGCACCCCGTTAACAGCCAAGAAATAAATTTGTTCCTAAAAATATGATCTCGGCTTGTCGATTCACAAAAAATATTAATAAAGTTCTACCACGAGGACCATTTAAAGGATAGGATCCCACCACGGGGGCAAACATACGAACTACTCAAAAGTGGGTCTAGAGCGAAAGTTATAATACAACTAAGCGTACATTGTGGTTTGCAAGTTCATAAGTTAGCTCAGTTAAAGTGTCCCGCCCCGGTGGCCAATTCGGGAAATAACCCACCCCTTTTTCAACATGGACGATAAACCATAATGCTCGGATGAACAAAAAAGATGTTTGTTCAAGTAGAGGCATGACCTCGGGAAAATACCCTAAGCTAAACCTAAAGACGAACACCTCGATTTGACTTTTACTTAAATAAACACTTCAATAAAAAAAGGAAACAAGCTCGGAAAAATTCACATTGACGCTGACAAAGAGAGAGAGCACCGTTTCATCAAGATGACGCAAAATGCCTTAACATTACAAATTACAGAATCTAATTTTCTGAAGCAAAATCCAAAAGATTACAACCAAGGAACAGACAGACGAAGGGCCAAGAGAGCTCTCACATGATAGAGGGACGACCAACACACTACCATGTCCTAGGTAAGTCACCGAGCTTCGGCGGTTTCCTCACAAAATAGGAGAGCCTGCCCATTCCCTTGTTTTCAATCGATGAAGAACGACCTCGGGACTACACAAGAAATGAGCAGGCCAACACATACCATGTTCATATTTATGAGTGGCCTACTGGGATGACCTCGGCTGGCCCTACTGCTTGGCTTCGTCATCCTCATCTACTGATGACTGCGGATGAGGAGCCTCATTACGCTGGTCCTTGGGATGCCTCATGAAACCTTTTCCACCAGTAGAGAGGGAGGGTCCGACATTGTTGGCGTCAATTGAACCGACCAAGGGGTCGAAACTGAAATCCTTCCGCGGACATTATGCCTAGACGTTCTCCAACTTGGCCATCATCTCCACGGCAGCCTTGGAACCTTGCGTGTCCTCGACCTGGCTCACCACCATGGCAGCCCGGATGGCCGTGAAGCTACCCTCCGATCCGTAGGTCTCCAGGAAAGCCTCCTCCAGTTGGCCCTCTTTCCTCTTGGCCGCTTCCTTCTCCTCCTGACGAAGGGAAGTCACCTCGGCCACCCTCTTTGATACCTTGGCCTCTTCCACCTCGCCCCCCTTTCGATTTTCCTTGGCTTCAGCATCGTCCTTCTCAGCTGCCGCAGCCTCCTCGCGGGCTATTTGAAGCGCGGAATCATGGGCCTTCAAGTGGCTCTCGGTGTTCTCCATCCACGCTCGGAGGTAAGAATTAACCGAGTCATAATAGGCCATGGGGAGAAGGACCTAAAAAAAGAAAATGTCAATCACCATTCCAATGGGTCAAAATGAACAACCATTAGGTCGAATGTCAAACCTGGTGGGCTGACTTCAGCCCAATGTCCCGAGTTACCCCCGGGATCATCTCCTTGTCGGGGATGTCCTCGATAAGGATGAAGTTCTAGACGATGTAGTTGACCACATGCGTCTTCCCCTCCTTGCTGCGTTGGAAGTACACAGGGAAAGGGTGCACCCCGTTTGGAAGCTCCTTCTCAGCGTCAAAATCAACCCGCCCCGACTTCTCATTCGCCTGCTGCTCCTCGGTGACCTTCCCCTTTCCCTTCTCCTTGGCAGAAGGAGGGACCAGCTACGCACCCCCTTGGTCAAAGAGGTTCTCGTTTTGGGCTCAGTGCCGAACTTCTTCGAAGAAGTCCCCAAGAGATCGGCCATCGTCTCATCCTTTTCATCAGAAATAAGGATGTGCGGGGTTAGAGGAACTCCCCCTCGACCTCTTACCTCCAGTCGACAAGGTAGTTTTCCTCCTCTTGGGCACGCCAATCGGGACGAATTTTAGAAAAAAGATGAGTCAGCAACCAATAAAAAAACAAGCAATAAGACATGCGCGAATACTCTCAAAAGCGAGAATCTCCTCCGTCTCGAGCTTGAGGTCCTCATTTATCCTCGTATGGACCTTGGCAGTAGAATTCTTCCCCTGCATGTCCTTGCTCTCCCCGTACTCCTTTGGGTATCCATTTCCACCTCTGCAAAAGGAGAATGAAGAGGTCACAAAAGGAACGAAGAAGAAAAATAGAGCTGAGGAAGACGAACTGCTAAAAGTACCCAGGCTCCACTTTCGGAGGACCCCAATGAAGACGAGGAAGTCATCATCTCCCAGCCACCTCTATGACGGCTACCAGTATAAGGGCATCTTCACTTGGGCTTTCGACCCTAGCTGAACCCTCTTTTCCCACCGAAAATATTTGCGGGCTTCGAGGTCAGCTTTGGAGGGACGAGCCCCTCTGCCTCCGAAGGCCGAGCTCACCGATTATGGGATTGGGAAAAAATATTGTGTGTTGTGTTTGTATAATTTCCCTGGCGAAAGGGAGCCGGGGCCGCCTCCCACACGGAGGCCCGAGAGCCTGTGAAATTTAAAAGTTCGGAGTTGCCACCCTGTTATAAGCCAAACAGGGATGGAGGTTTTCTCGGGGAAACCCTAATTATGTTTTTAAGAAAACCGTCGCAAAACCAAAATGACTCTATGAAGTTTAAGGCAAAAGATCTGACTACCAGATGATCTTGTTTTGGGGTCTAAGTTATAGGGTACGGATATCCGAGGTGGACCCATTTCCCTATCCGTCTTGCGACGGGCAACTGCTAATACGTCATTGTCCCTAAATTTGAGTGAATAGGATGATGATCATGATTATACCTGAAAAATGAAAGAAAGCTATTAACAAGTAGCATACGAATGTACAAAATTGAAATAAGCACATGAATTTACACATTTGAAGTTAGCACACGAATGTACAAAAATAGACCGTTGGACAGACATGTCTTTCGGTGTATGGTGAGCTTGGATACAGTAGTACTGTGCTAAGTACCGCTCATCATGGGACTTGAATCCACTCATGGATCAAAGCCCTAATGTAGTTCTATAAAGGGGACCCATTCAGTAGGTCCACGGAGTCACTCGATGGGAGCGAGTAAGGATGGGTGAGTCAGTTCCTACTCAAAATGGTAATAGCCAAGAAGCAAACACATATGACTCGTTCCAAAAGTAATATCAATCCGGGGGCAGGATAGTTTGGAGTATGACCAACGTCACCAGGGACATATCCGAATTGTGAAATGGGGTATCCCAAAAGATCAACTGAGATGGGTGGATTGACCCGAGCTTGGTTCAAGCGCATAAGTATTTGATTCTCGAGTATTCCCTTTTTGAGGGAGGAAATGAACTCTCGGGAAGTTAAGGGATTGTATTTGGGTATGTGGAGTTATGGGTATGGTAGGCTTAATGTGATGGAGGCTGGCTCCATAGGAAAAGTAAACGGGTCCCCCGTAATGGCCTCGAGCCAAATAAGAGGGGACGATCAAACGTTCATTTGTATTCAATCATTGGATACTCCACAAGTGGAGAGTATAAACTCCGTTGGGGGTAATGGACGATAGTGTTTGATGTGGAGGTGGGTGGAGTACCCATGATCACGTACGAGCGAATTTTCGATTCTAACCTCGAATTTGGCACGGGTCATGCCATACATAAAAAGGACATGCCGGTCCTAAGTCTAAACAAGCATGCAGGTGTGAGACAGTTGATAATTAACAACTGATATTCGATCCTTGATTAACCTTGACGAATGGCCATTCAGGTCAAGATAGACAAAGAGGGGCAGCCAAGTCAACCGTCATCTTTGGGGCCAAGTATCGGGCCGAAACATATCAGTTTGAGCTCATAGCCAAATAATTCCACTGGGGCAAATCCGCTTAGGAGTAATCTTGTTTAGAGATAATCGATAGGGAGTCAATACCGGGGCAGGTAGTCTCATCATGGCCCAAACTGATATGAGTGGGCCCAATATGTCAAGATTGAATCGTGGTTCAAATACAGTTGAAAATTGTCAACTGGGTTCATTTTACTATAATTGTCGAGTTGTATTTACAAGTGATGCAAAACATGCAAGGAAACCGATAAACACAATTTCACTGGATGGTCTCAGTAGACTTTTTTTTACAGGGTCGGATGTAAAAAATAAAATACAATATTCCACAAAGGGAAAAATGCTAGAAATTCTTAAAAATAGGAAAAATGGCGTGAAATAGCCAAAGAATAGGACAAGTGTCCTAATAATGAAAAATGCTCATTTGAAGTCAGTCTTCACTCCTTGAAGTCACCAAAAGTCTGCTCAGGGCGTGGATGAAGTCATGTCGGGGCATAAAGGCCTCCGAGACAGCATTTAAAGTTGGGCGACAATTTCGAATAACGGTATATTATTAACTTTTTGACACAATAATTCTGGAAAATTGACCAAATAGACTCTAAAAATTAAAAAAAAAAAAAATATTTGGGCTCTATTACACTTGTTGAAGGACAAGACTGGAGATTTTTGTGATATTTGGACTTAAGTTGAATTTACTAAAAATCCTCAACTTTGTCAGTTTAACTGGTCTGGACAGTGGGCTAGGCCCACCTAGAAAAAATCACCATAAATAGGTAAAAAAAATCTGAATTGGCTGATTCTAAATCCCAATTATAGCTTTTTGAGTCCTCCACATGGAAATCAAAAGAATTGGGTCAAATGGACTTAAATCCATTTCAGTATTGGACCATTTATTGTATAACTATTAAACTGGACAGTGGGTTACTAAAATATTTTTGTGAATTTTTGGTTAATCAAAAGTGAATTTTTTTTTTAATGTGCTAATGAACCATGTGGGTACTCAAAAAAGTTACAAAATTTAATTTTAATGAACTAAAACATTTTTTTTTTTAATATTAAAATGCTAAGTCCAGACCTTAGACTGTACACTAGGTAAACTTGGAAAAATCACCATTCCCAAAATACTTGATTTTTGAGGACGTCGTAGGCGTCTATGGATAACTCTAGTCGTTTACTTCATTTGTTATTAGTATAAAAATCCAAAATCTTAATCAATTAAGAGGAAATTGGCCTAAACTGTAGGTTATACACTAATCGTTACTGGAATTTTATCCAACTTCAAAAGGGTGATCAGAATAGTACACAGGTTTAAAATAAGCATTCTTAGTATCAAAATGAAGCTCTTGGAGTTATATTTCAGGGGGCTTTTGAATCGCTTCAATCTGACTTCAAATGAGCAAGTTATTGAATTTTTAGTGATAAGGTGTCAAACTGTACGAAAATCCGAAAACTAAACTTGTCTCTCGAGATTCATTTTCTTGTTAACCAAGCACACAAGTACGGTTTTCATTCATTTTTTGGTTGTTTTTAGTTAAAACAAAGTGAAAATCATGGTATTTACACTAATCACAAAATCATCAACCCTCAAGTTGCTCACAACGATTTTGATGGGGGTCAAAATGACGTCTAATGGCAAGTAGTCATTTTGCTTATGATGACAGGTTGGAGAGGTTCCCCGGACAACCAACCGGGCTAAAAAGTCGAAAAGAAGAAAGATCAAATGGCCACAAAAAGGCAAACTGAGTTAGTAAGTGTGATTAAGAGAAAAGATGAGAAATTGAAAAAGGATTAGAAGTTTTATCCTTGTAGTTGTCCTCTTGGATGATCCACACTTGAACTTGCAGGAGTGTGTTAATTACTCACTAAGTTCCCTTAACCAAGGCCCGCACTTGGTATTAGGGAGAAAAGAGAAAAAATTTGTGGAAGAGAATTAATTTTAAAACATTTTTAGTTTTAGAATTAGGTATTAAACCCTCTAATTATGGACTAATTAGAGAGGTTAATCCTTTTTGTTCTTGAAAATGTTAAGTGTTGAAGAGTAGTAGGAGAAGGGAGAAAAAGAGAGAAAATTGGGCCGTTGACCCATCTTTTTGATGGGTTTATATAGGGGAAGGGGTTGATGAGTGGGTGTATGTATTTGACGGGTATGTGTACACTAATAGAGTGGGTATACATACAAAGGGTGTAAAGGTGTAGTATATGATGTGTTAGGGTGTATACAAAGTTGTTAGTTGGTCAAAAGGGTATACTTGGTGTAACAAGTGTTATTAAGTGTTAATGTATGACATGTACAAAATGTGGTATGGTATGGTATGTTAGTTCAAATATCTTAGGTGTATAAATATCAAATATAAAGAAAAATATAAATGTAATAAGTGTACAAATGTACAAAAATTTCAAAATAGGGATTTGAAGTTATATTTACAAGACTTTCGAAAAATTAAATCATTCGGTATATTAAAAAAAAATTGTTCTCTTGAAATTTAGAAATAAATAAATTATTTATTAATTAATTAAATAAATGCGAAAATTCTAAATTCAAAAATGCTTGTTTGTAAAATGAAGATTTAGGTGCATGTGTAATAATGTACAATTTTAATATGTATATACAAAATGATTAGCTAAAAGGTATTAGCATACATATATGTATAAATAATGTATATACAACATATATGGAAGGGATACAAAAAAAATTTTTTGTTTTTTGGGTTAAAATTGACTTGATAAGTCAAAGGGATAAGAAGAATTGATCAAGGACCCAAAATTAATGGTACAATATTGAAGGATCAATATTAATTTGTAGGGACAACTAGGACATTTACATAGCTAAAAGAACAATATGTAGGGGAAAAGGGAGGAGGAATAGGCGGCTAGGTTAGTGAGGTAGCTGAGGGAGTCGGGTGGAGGGTGCCACATGGCGGGTCGCCATTGGTGGGACTGGAAAAGAGAAGGGGAATAAGCTTGTCGGGCATGGGGAGTCTTGGGACTGGGATATGGAAAATTGGAGGCTTTTGGGTTTTTTGTGTTTGTTATGTGATGAATCACATAACAATTGAAACTAAAAGGTAACTGAATTTTTTTTAATTCGTTATTTCTGAGTGGTGGGGCTCA
>ONZA01015160.1:9088-39655 GCA_900322205.1 Kewa caespitosa | reverse complement strand
TTTTTTTTTTTTTAAGATAATCATCTATTCTACAATTCGATTTGCTTAGATTATTTAGTTTATGAACTGATAAGTATAAACACTTGTCCATGTGGATATGATATTTTATTACAGCGATAGTCTCGTGCACTTACGAGGCTAACAGTTGTAGAGAGATTGGAGGCCGTTTTGGGTTTCTTCACCCCCTGAGATCCTCAAAACATCACTAGACCTAGACTGCCTTCGTATTAGCCTTTGATGAGAATGTAGCCAACTCCCCAGGTTCTACTAATGCCCCCACTACCACTAAGCAATATGATGTGCTTGATCAAGGCACCTGGGTTCTCCCACCTCTGTATTATACAATAAAAGACTTTTCTTTTTGTTCTAGGTTTGTTTGGTTGGTTAGGTGTATGTATGATGTTACCAATAAGTGGTGTTTTTTGCTTTTAATGCCTTAGAGTTGCCTCCTTGTTGTCACAGCTCAAGGTTCCAGATGTATGACTTTTGATTAATGTTGGTAGTATGGAATATAAAGCCGGGATAGAAGACAAGGAAGAAGGAAGAAAGCGCAGCGGGACAAACACGCGAAAAAGCGAAGTGCAAGACCCGTGTCCGATCGGGCAATATGTGAGGACGATCCTGCCTGTTGTGGCAAAGTAAATGCCAAGAGATTTTGTGGTGCTCGATCGGGCACCGAGCATGGAGTGGGTGTTTCCGCGTTTCGCGGTTTGCTACGGACTTGTCTTACTCTTTCCTAATTCTTCTATATTATCTTTTAAGCATTATACTATTATATAGGATAAATGTGGTTTAGGTTGAGTATAATTCCTATGAGTAGTATTTTTGGGTTTGGGATAAATGTATCATTTCTTAGTTGGATAGGAAACTAGGGCTTTGGGTAGAATCAGTATTCATTCATTGTAATTGCATCCTCATATCTCGTGGTTTTTCCCGATTTGGGTTTTCACGTAAAAAACTTGTGTCGTGTTCTTGTTTTGTTCTTGCTCCTTTTATTATTGTGTGTGAGACAAAACCCCAAATCCAAGTGTTAACCCCAACAGCTAATATTATATAAGCTTCACTAAGTCTTAGCTACACATATTGTATGTCTGTATAGCATAAGAATTATGGGACACTTGTAATTTATCCAGCTAGTCAAGGGTATTGTAAAAGATTTATTTAGGGGTAATTTCATTGAGTTAAGGTGGTTATTCATTGAGTTAGAGGGGTGATTACTTACGCAAATTATATCGTACCCCCAAGGGTACAAGGAGAATGGTACCCCCAAGATCTCTTAGTTGGACATCAATGAATAATACGTTGGACATCATGTTCAATGAAAAATCAATTGTGCATTACTAATGTTCAACTGCTTGATAGTAGATATCCAACTTCTTGACAATACATGTCCAACTTAACTATTTTGGGGGTATGATTCTCTAAATGCCCCTGGGGTACCATATAAGAACTGGATTACTTAAGCTTTGTGAATTGGATGTTACTAATTTAATTTGTGAATTTTGTTTAGTTATGAAGTACTAGTATTTTTTTGTGTTGGTTTTGGAGTTAAAGGGGTGATTAATTGTTTCTATGAGGGTGATTAATAGTTTCTGTGATGGTGATTGATAGTTTCTGTGAGGGTGATTAATAATTTTTGTGAGCGTAATTAGTAGTCTACTTTAGGTTTATTGTAATCTTTGTTTAACCTAGGGTGGTGATTTCTCATTCTAACTTGGGGTTTTTTTCATTTCTTTTTGCAGCTGATGCTTCTGATGTTAGTTTTAAATTTAGAGCTGTTCAGCGGCTCGAATTGGCCCCGATTCGATTCGATCCGATTCGGATTTTGGCCCGATTCAATTCAATTCAGAAGCAATTTTGATTCGATTCAAATTCGATTCATTGACACCGAGTTCGAATCTGGTGTGAGATTTTTAAGATTCACAAATCGATTTGATTCGACCCGTTTAACAAACCAATTCAATTCGATTCGTATATCAAACCGATTCAATTCGATTCGTGAATTCGATCCGATTCGATTCGTGAACTCGGTTCGATTTGGCTCGCAATTCGGTACAATTTGGACTCTCAATTCGATTCGATTCGGCTAGAAATTCGGTTCAATTCGACTCCAATTTGTTTCATGCGTGACATCCAAAAAAAATGTCAATTCACTTGCTTTATTGGAATTGCACCCAAGACCTCTCGAGTACATAGAGTTTGTACCATCACATCTCATACCATTGAACCAATTTATATTGATGGTACCAATGTTTATACTTTAATTATATATTCAATATAAATTATAGTTTATTTTTTTATCAATTGAAATTAGAACATGTAATACTCTATGTATTTACAAACGGATTCATTTTAAAAATTGACCGAATGATATAATGATCAATTGATTAGAAACAGATGGCACTACTAAGCAATGCCTTAGTGATAACTACTAAGTCATATAATAATGAAGAGTGGTATAATGTAATGAACATATAATATTATTATAACAATTTCTAAATGATATGATAATCAAGTGATTAAAAACATACGACATTACTAACTTAAGCAATGCCTTAGTGATAACTACTAAGTGATAATTATGAAAAATGATATAATGTAATGAACATATAACATTGTTATACAATTCCTGAATGATATGATAATCAATTGATCAGTAGTATTGAAGAATGCCTTNNNNATAACTTGATAAGTGGTATTATAGTCAATTGATAACAAACATAAGATAATATTAAACTTGATATAAATTTTGTTGTGCTGGTATGATTTGAACTGGATATGAAATTTGGAACTTTTGAATTTTGCATTGTAATTTAATAATTTTCGTTAACTCATATTCGCCTAGCATTAAAATTCGATTAAAATTTGTCTTATTCGTAATCGAGTCCCGTTAAAATTCGGTTGAGAATTCACCTCAGTTCGTACTAGCCTTGTTTAAATATTCGATTTAAATTCGCTTCAATTCATATTCGACTTAGTCTCGAATTCAATTTGAATTCGAATCAAGTCGAATTCGATTCATTCTAATAGTAGGCGGTTCGAATATGATTTGATTACTTTGATAATTCGCCCCGAAACCAATTCGATTCGGTTGGAAGGTGGTTCGAATATGGTTTCATATTTTAGCGATTCGAACCTAATGTAATTCGATTCGAATTCAATTCGATTCAAACCACGAACAAGTTTTAATGATGATGCACAATCTACTGGCAACCCTGAAGACTAGTTTATTTCCACTTATTCCTTAAAAATTTCATTTTAAGTGGTGATTCAATTTCAATTAGGAGGTGATTGATAGTAAATGGTGACATAGGTAGTTTACTTGAGGTGAATGTAATCTATTTAACCTAATGAATTTTATGTTGTGGTTTAAACTTTGGGGTGATGATATTCTTTTCAGGTTATGTTTTTTCAGCTCCATCCATCATACTGTCCGGATTTTTTTAAATTGTTTACATTCTGGTTCTTGCCAACTTGAATAATGTAAGAATAAATGTTTTGGAACAAAAAAGTTTACTGAGGCAAGGAAGACAGAGCAAAAAAGGCCAAATCTCCATTTCAATAAATTTAAGATCAAGCAAATGATTAGTTTTTAATGTTTTTATTCTTCAGATCGGATGAATTTTATTGACAATTTCAAAGTAGTTTATTATTTTCTCGAAAGTGTCATAATAAATTCTTTTTTTTTCTGTTGAAAATACCGAACATCACCATTTGGGTGTTTAAGAATTACTCGTATGCATTTCAAGAATTATCCGATGATATTTTTGTTACTTGTGGTTTCTTATTACTTGAAGGAAAATATTGTTATTGATGAATCATCCTCGCTATGAATATGACAATGAAATCTTTAAGTGTTTATTCACTTAACATTCACACCGATAAAACAATGAAATTACCACTTACATACTTGATAATTATCCCAACAAAACAATGAAATCACTCATAGTTCTACTAATAGTCATCCAAATATAACAATGAATTCACCCAGTGTTTTGTTGACAATCACCCCAAGATGATAATAAAATCATCCATTGTTCAACTATTAATCACCCCTATGCAACAATTTAATTCAGCTATTGTCTTGTTGACAATCACCCCAAGATAATAATGAAATCACTCTGATAAAAAAATGAAGTTCCCCAGTGTTCTAAATGAAAATCACCCCTTTAGAACAACAAAATCACCCCTTGTTTAGTTGACGAGCACCCAAATGTGATAAATAAATCATCAAGTGTTCACTTGACAATCACTCCCAATAAAATAATAAAATCACCAATGTGCGTCTAGCAGTCATCTCTATATATATCAATGAAATCACCTAGTTGTCAACTAACAATTACTCAAAATTGACATGAAAATAACCATGTATATAGTAGACAGTTTGTGACTGAAGAAACTTGTTCCACATCTTGTGCATTTGATGGTTTGTTGTTCTTTCTCTCACCTTTAGCACTACACACAAACATCTTCCACAGTACATGTGTATTGTTGTTGATTTTCTGTCTATTGATTTTCGGGCACTAAATCCATGAGCAGCAGTATGTTTGTAATAGATTTCAAACATGTATTCTAATGATCTAGCACTAACGTGAAGCAGTGATGTTGTTTAATTTCTTATTGTACTGCACATGAAGACATTTGTTTCAAAATTAGTTTATCATTACTTGTAATCTGTTTAGTCAACAATCATACACGTACGATATCTACATTACATTTGTATAACATCGAAATCACCTTTATATAATATCCAAATCATCATTGCTGTTTCATCGAGGTTAATAATGTGTTTCTGATTTTAATAATCACCCCATGTTGTTTATAAAATCACCCCTGCTTGACATCTAAATCACCCTGTTTGTTCGCATAGGAATATGTTTATAGATAAATCAATCAACTTTACTGTTTATACAATCACATATCAATCACTCTTGTATGACACCTAAATCAGCCTTGTATAACATTCAAATCACCCCTGTATAACTTCCAAATCACCTTTGTCGTATCATTAGTAATGTGTTTTTAGTTTTAATAATCACCCCTATTGTTTATATAATCACCCATGATTTCTTATGAAATTCAACTAATTTCCATATGAATATGTTCATGACTAAACCAATCAACTTTATTGTTTGTACAACACATCTTAATCACTCTTATATAACATATGACCCCTCGATGTTTATACAATCACCCTTAATGTACTATATATCCATGTTGTTCTCTTCTTAATAACCACGTTTTAACAATATTACCTTTTCAAACACAATGAAACCCATAATCAAAAACTAGTGGATTTGGTTACGTAGTAACTATTAACAGTTGTTGATTGGATTTTGCTCTTGTTCTTCGTTATTGATCAGAGATTTCGCATTGCGTTGTACAGTCTTCATCTTGGTTAGATGATTTTGTATGGAATTCTGGGTTTGATGATTTCTTACAAAATTTTAGGGTGTCGTAATGATTTTGTGCATGATCGAACATTAAAATCTTTGTTCTGTAAATTGTGTAACATGATTTCGTAAAGAATCAAGGGCTCTGGTAGTTGTTTGAAAAAATTTCGAGAGTAAGAGACATTTAGATAAAGAAGCGTAAAAGTTTGGGTCAGCTTATGCACGCTACGTATCTATACTATCGTGGACACGACGTGTATGGAGTATGGTATACACTATGTGTACCATATACGCGTCGTATAAGCTTCCTTCTCCTTAAAATAAAAATAAAAAATAAAAAATAAATAAATTGTCGTCGTAGGGAGACATTGAGTACGTGTCACTATTTGTAGTGACCACGTAAACATCTCCAAATCCACTAAAACGCCTCTTCAACTTTCCCTCCATTTTTCCGGACCATTCCCATCATTCTCTCTGTTCCTTCTCTCTCCTCTCTCCCCGCCATGGCAACAACTCAACCGTCCCTTCACCCGGGCTCCACCACACCCGTACAACCGGGCCGAATCCGGGTCATAAAGCCCTCCTCCTCATCCAGCCCAGCCCAAACCAACGGTCCAGTAGTGTACTGGATGTTCAGGGACCAAAGGGTGAGAGACAACTGGGCCTTGATCCACGCCGTTGATCAAGCTAACAAGATGAACGTACCTGTTGCCGTTGGGTTTAACCTCTTTGACCGGTTTAAGGGTGCTAGGGCTCGCCAGTTAGGCTTCATGTTGAGAGGTTTGATGCAATTGCAATCATATCTTGAGAATTCCCTTCACATCCCTTTCTTCCTTTTCCAGGCAAGCAAGTTGTTTTCTTTTGAATGTCATTTAATTTAATGTAACCCGTTTTATTCGTTAATTAAATGATTTTCTTTCTTTTTTTTTGTTGTTGTCATTATCATTGTTTTATCGTAAAATGAGTTTATATGAGTATGTGTGTGAGACGGGTTATCATCATGAAAATAAGGCAAATTCCCTGGTACACTTCGTGTATCGCATGCACTAAATTATAGCAGACTTTTGGGGAGGGATTTTTAGCACCATCACCCGTTTTAGAAGTTACACGATACACTAGGTGTACTTAAGAGCTACTAAAATAGTGAGTTACAGTATTTCTTTTTTTTTATTTTATTTGAGCTGTTTCATCTAGAATTTCATGGCAAGAAGGAACTTTTATGTTTATGATTTGTAGGGGTGACTTTTAGAGGGCGACTTTTTGGAGGGAGGTGGGTTTGCACTGCTGTAAGAGTCACACTGTTTAAGGTACAGTGTCATCCCGTAAAGTTGATTAGGCGATTTAGAACCGGGTAGTATTTTTTTGGGCATAATATTGTTGTTTGTTAGAATGTCGTTTAATGATGAAATGAGATTTTGTGTTCTGATAAATTTGTGATGGATGTGTCATGCGTATTGAGAATGGAGTACTTTGGAAATGAGCAATTGGATTGTCGCAGTTTCGGTTGGTAGGTTGTGCTAAAGATCTGACTGTCTGTTTTTGAATATACAGGGAGAAGTAGTAGAGACAATTCCTAGCTTCTTAGCAGAATGTGGGGCTTCATTGTTGGTTACAGACTTCTCGCCATTGAGGGAAATTCGAAAGTACAAGGAAGAAATCTGTAAAAGGGTTGGTGATTCAGTGTTGATACATGAAGTTGATGCACATAATGTGGTTCCGCTTTGGGAAGCATCAAGTAAATTGGAGTATAGCGCCAAGACATTAAGGGGTAAAATAAATAAGTTGCTTCCAACTTATTTGATTGATATTCCAACACTTCTTCCTCCAACTAGAAAATGGGAGTCTTCACCTCCCCCTATTATAGATTGGGACAGGCTCACTGAAGAAATTCAAAAGTAAGACTTCAGACTTCTTTACATGAATGATGATCTTTTGAATTATGAGTCTGTATGTGATATTACCTTAGTTCTCCTATCTATACATGAATGTAGTTTGTTGTATGTAGTCTATTGTTGACAATAGATTGTTGGTTATTGAATTATAAAAACATATCTCTATTGAAGGAATGGACATTTTCTTTTGATAATTAGGCTTTAAAATTGCATTTGTTGTGGCTAGGAAGGGGGCAGAAGTTCCTGAAGTAGATTGGTGTGAACCAGGTGAAACAGCTGCAATGGAAGTCTTAAGGGGTAGTAAGAATGGTTTCTTGACAAAGAGGTTGAAGAACTATGCTACAGATAGGAATAACCCATTAAAACATGGTGCGCTTTCTGGTCTCTCTCCATACCTGCATTTTGGCCAGATATCTGCTCAGAGATGTGCCTTTGAGGCGCGTAATGTCCACAAACTTTGTCCTCAGGTTAGTTGGGTCAAATTTTAGCACTATAGTTCTCTTTCATCTGATGACAGCTGAATTGCTAGTTCTAGGAGTTGATTAGACATATGCGACTCTATTTTTAGTTTTTGGATTCAGTTTGGCACTGGCAAGGCTTACTTAATCTGTTTCTTTTGCTGATCTGAAGGCTGTTGATGTGTTCCTGGAGGAACTAATAGTGCGTAGAGAACTTGCTGACAACTTCTGCTATTATCAGCCTCATTATGACTCAATCATGGGGGCATGGGAATGGGCACGTAAGACACTGATGGACCATGCTTCTGATAAAAGAGAACACTTGTACACGTTAGTGAGAATACTTTGTTTTTGGGTGTATGCAGAATTATCAATCGCTTATTTAGTCAGCGCAATTAATTAATTGATACCTCTGCAGAAGGGAGCAACTGGAGAAAGGACTAACTGCAGATCCTGTAAGGGTGTTTCCTTGTAACATTTTATGATCTATATGATACAATATGATTCAAGAGTGTTACTTGTACACCCATGGCTTCCGCATTTTGTCTACTTCAATTTTAGTTAAGAGCTAATGGATTACTTGTTCGTAAACTTGCAGCTCTGGAATGCTTCACAGTGGGAGATGGTTCATGTTGGGAAGATGCATGGATTCATGCGGTAAGTAATCTTAGTTGCTAAAATCTTATTTTTGACTGAATATGTGTCTTGCTGCGTATTGGCACCACTATACTTGTTACGTAAGTGATTTGAGGAGCATAAGCCATGTGCTAGCTTTCTAGAGGTGCAAGTCTGCTGGGCCAATGTCAGAAGGAAGATGTCTATTTTAACCTAGAATCAAACCATTACTGATTATTGGTTGTCTGCTTTGTTAGACCACTCTAGTCTTTTCTGCCCAAGAGACTGTGTGCACTTTTTCTTTTGTGAATGTATTTTCATGTATTAGGCCATGAATTTTTTAAAAAGGGATGGAAATGGAAAATCTGCCCCTTGTAGTGACGGTTGAACTTTGTTTCTTTTAATTGCATAGTTTAACTTAGCTTATGACTGTATTCACTCTTTGTTGTTTGAATGCCGTACTTGTTCATTTCAGATATTTGTACGCTTTGGTTGTTCAATTTTTGGTTTGTTGTTTTATGCCAGTTTAATGGTGACCCTTTTAACCTTCGGAATGCTCTGCCTCTTCCATGTTAGTCGAATTTTCCCTCATTCAATTGAGTTGATGTGCAGCATGTATTGGGCCAAGAAAATTCTTGAGTGGACAAGTGGACCTGAAGAAGCTCTTGCAATAACGATCTACTTGAATGATAAGGTAATTCCGTCTGTTTAATTACAAGTCAACTAAAATCAGAGATTAAAACCATCACCATTTTTTGACTTGCATTCTGCATGTATAGTATGAGCTAGATGGGAGGGACCCAAGTGGATATGTTGGATGCATGTGGTCTATTTGTGGAGTACATGATCAGGTTTTGCTTCACACCCTTAGTTTGCGAAAATTGTTAACCATCTTCTTGTCTTTGATTGATACCCTTGAACAAATTATCCATTTCTTTTGAACTGTTTTTGAAGGGATGGAAGGAGCGACCGGTGTTTGGTAAAATCCGATACATGAATTTTGCAGGATGCAAACGAAAATTCAATGTAGACGGCTATATTGCATATGTCAAGAGATTAGTTGGTGAGACCAAGAAAAGAAAGGCTGAAGCCCTATTATGTTCTAACAAAGTGAAGGAACTTCACAGCTGATTGATTTTGCTTGAGGCAGAAGCACCATTGGGATTATTGTATCACTTCCTCTTGGAGAAATGATCTGCAGTTTTTGTGATTGACATTGACGGAGAACGTGTAATTGTATTTCAGGTTACGAGATGGGATCATACGCTGCCTGCTCATCAGTAGATGCACTGAACCCTCAGCTCCAGTGTATCGCTGTAGAATTCCAACTGACTTCTACGATAGTTGTGGATTAGGATTGAGATTTGAGCTGACTTTATCAATTACTGGCACATTTTGTTTTTTTGTCAAGTTGATTTATGCTACATAACCTGTTAAGATGACTGCTGGGTTTGGAGTTTATGCTAACAGCTCATGTCACTTCCTTGCGTTGCGTACCTCAATGTAGTTTTAGCAAAAGATTTGCAGGGAGAACTTTTGAAAACTTCAATTTGTAAGAAATCTTCTAAAAGAAATTATTGTGGCAAACCTCATTAATTTTTTTCGGAAGGCCTTCGTACCATGGTTCATGCATTAGATTCGAGAGCCTATTTCACCTACAATGGATGTGGTTATGTTCAGCTCATAATTCAGTTAAATTCAGTGTTTCAAAATTTTATTCATTGTTTTACAATTTCACTATTATCATTTTAGTTCAGTTAATTTCAATTCAGTTCAATTTTTTTTTCCAGATCTTTACAGACGAACTGAACCCACCCTAAAATACTCTCAAGTTCAAATTTTTCTCTTTTAATTTGAATTTGATTTATTTCTCATATTTATTTTCCCTATTTATTCTCTTTGCTATCTCTCTCCTTGCCCATTGCACCATTATTATAACCCCATTCGTTCATCTTTATCTTTTTATCTCTTACACAACCCCTCAATGGCCCCCCTACCCCATCAATTATGGTGATCAAAACTCAAAAGTACGCCTCACACTTTGAAGTACAATGCCAAATTAGGTTGGAAAAATAATTTTGGGAGAAGGTATTACCATGTGTAGGTCTAATATTGATGTGGTAATGTCTCATAGCTTTTGGGAGTTAAATCTCCACCGGTGTCCAGGGACATCTAGGGAATGCTTTAAATGAAAGGCTAAGTCATGAAAAAAGGGTGGCATAGGCTCTGAAATAAAAAAATGATGAAAATGCTACCATCAAGTTATAGGATCCCGATGATGTTTTAAACATTGCGGGTGATGACTGAGACGAAATATTTCAACTACGGTGATCACAAGTAGGCCTCGGTCAGTGAAGTAAGATGCAGAAAGCAGGTTGGATAATGTGTTTTTGGAGAAAGTGAATAAATGGTCCTGGGAATTCCGAAATTAAAATTAATGAAAATTCTATAAAGGATTAATAGGGTTTCGAAGAAGTTATTAAAGTCCGTTGTGAGCGATGATTGGGTTAAAAATGTCAATTACAAAGGTCATAAGTACGCCTCGACATTGAGGTAATTTGCTGACAATAGGCTAGACAATGGTTTCATGGGGAAGGTTCTATCACGGGTAGGCCTATTGATGTGAGAATGTCCCGTAACAATTTCGAGGCAAATGTCCACCAAGCTCCACAACCCCGAAAAATGCAAAAATTGAAGGTATGAAAATATCACCATCGATAAATATGGGCCTGAGGATGCCATTGGAGTCCATTTCGTACGATGTTCGGGTCGGAAATAACGTACATGGCTGTTTGCGCACGTGTTAGACTTTGAAGGAAAACGCCGAAAACGGGCGGTAAAAGGTGTTCCCCGGTGGAACTACCGCCATGGAAGGAGCTTATATTGATGTGGGAACGTCCCACAGTGGTGGGGAGACAAATCTTCACCATGTTCCAGGATGCCCCGAAAATGGGGGAAATCGAAGGCTGTCACGAAAAAACGATCCTATAGGGTCCGAAATGAAAAGTGATGAAAATGGTCATCGATAAATATGGGCACTTGGAGTCCATTGGAGTTCATTTCGTACCATGATTGGGTCGGAAATGGCGTATATGGCCGTCTCAAGCACGTGTCAAACTTTGAAGAATAATGCCGAAAATGGGCGATAAAAGGTGTCCTCGAGAGGAACTACCGTCATGGATGGGGATTATATTGATGTAGGAACGTCCCACAGTGGTGCGGAGACAAATCTCCATCGAACCTCGGGACGCCCCGGAAATGTGCGAAATCAAAAGCTATAAGTCACGGAAAAAAACCTCCCTAGGAGTCCGAAATGAAAAGTGTTGAAAATGGCACCATCGAAAAATATGGCCCGGGGAGTTCATTGGAGTCCATCCCGTACCATGTTTGGGCCGGAATCGAAAATGGCGTACATGGCCGTCACGGGCACATGTCGGACTTTGAAGGAAAACGTCAAAAACGGCGGTAAAAGGTGTTCCCAGGTGGAACTACCGCCATGATGGGGCTTACATTGATGTGGGAACGTCCCATAACAGCGGGGAGACAAATCTCCACCCGTCTCCGGGACGCCCCGGGATATGCGAAACCGAAGGCTTTAAGTCACGAAAAAGTAGTCCCGGGGGGTCCGAAATGAAAAGTGATGAAATGGCACCATTGATAAATATGGGCCCAGGGTGTCCATTGAAGTCCATTTCATACCATGATTGGGTCGGAAATGACTTATATGACCGTCGTGGGCACATGTCGGACACTGAAAGAAAACGCCGAAAACAGGCGGTAAAAATTGTTCCCGGGTGGAACTACCGCATTGATGGGGCCTATATTGATGTGGTAACGACCCATATCGGTGAGGAGACAAATCTCCACAAGGCCCCGAGACTCCTCGGAAATGTGCGAAACCGAAGGCTATAAATCAAGAAAAAACGGTCACGGGGGGTCCGAAATGAAAAATAATGAAAATTGCACCATCGATAAAAATGGGTCTGGGGAGTCCATTGGAGTCCATTTTGTACCATGATTGGGTCAGAAATGGTGTATATGGTTGTCCCGGGCACATGTCGAACTTCGAAGGAAGACACCGAAAACGAGCGGTAAAAGGTATTCTCGGGTGGAATTACCGCCATGGACAAGGATTATATTGATGTGAAAAAGTCCCACAGAGGTGGGGAGACAAATATCCACCAGGCCTCAGGACGCCCCGGGAATAGACGAAACCGAAGGCTATGGGTGAAGAAAAAACGATCCTGGAAGGTCCGAAATGAAAAGTGATGAAAATGACACCATCAATAAATATGTGTTCGGGGAGTCCATTGGAGTCCATTTCATACCATAATTGGGTCATATATATGGTGCATATGGTCATCCCGGGCATGTTCAGACTTTAAAGAAAAACGTCGAAATGGGCGGTAAAAGTGTTCCCGAGTGAACCTGCTGGCTTATTTGGCCTTCTCGGGCACGTGTTGGACTTTGAATGAAACGCCAAAAACAGACGGTAAAAGGTGTTTCCAAGTGGAACTACCGCCATGAATGGATTAAATTGATGTGAAAATGTCCCATAGCGGTGGAGAGATAAGTCTCCACGGGCCAGGACGCCCCGAAAATGGACGAAATAAAGCTAAGTCACGAAAAAATGGTCACGGGGGGTCCAAAGTGAAAACCGATGAAAATGAAACCATCGATAAATATGGGTCCGGGGAGTTCAGTGGAGTCCATTTAATACCATGACTGAGTTGGAAATGGCCTATATGGCCATCCCGGGCACGTGATGGACTTAAAAGGAAAATGCCATAAACAAGCGGTAAAAGGCATTTTCGGGTGAAACTACAAACATGGATGGGTCTTATATTGATGTGGGAACGTACCACAGCGGTGGGGATACGAATCTCCACCGAGCCCCCGGACACTCCGGAAATAGGCGAAACCGAAGGCTGTAAGTCACGAGAAAAGGGTTTCAGGGGGTCCAAAATGAAAAGAGATAAAAATGGCACCATCGATAAACATGGGCCCGGGGATTCCATTGGAGTCCATTTCGTACCGTGATTGGCTCGAAAATGGCGTATATGGCCGTCCCGAGCACGTGTAGAACTTTGAAGAAAAAACGCCTAAAACGGGTGGTAAAATGTGTTCTTAGGTGGAACTACCTCCATGGATAGGGATTATATTGATGTGGGAAAGTTCCACAGCAGTGGAAAAATAAATCTCCATCGAGTCTCACAACACCCCAGAAATGGGCGAAATCGAAGGATATGAGTCACGAAAAAAACAGTCCCGGGGGGTCCAAAATAAAAATTGATGAAAATGCCACCATTGGTAAATATGGGCACTGGGAGTCCATTTCGTACCATGATTGGGTCGGAAATGGCGTATATGGTCGTCCCGGGCATGCGTCGGACTTTGAAGGAAAAAGGCCAAAAACGGGCGGTAAAAGGTGTTCCCGGGTAGAACTACCTCCATGGTTGGGGCTTATATTGATATGGGAACGTCCCACAGTGGTGGAAAGGTAAATCTCCACCAGGCTTTAGAACACCCCGGAAATGGGCGAAATCGAAGGCTATAAATCACGAAAAAAAAAATGGTCCAGAGGGTTCTGAAATGAGAAGTGATGAAAATGGCACCATCGATAAATATTGGCCAGGGGAGTCCACTGGAGTCCATTTCGTACCATGATTAGGTCGAAAGTGGCGCATATGGTCGTCCCGGGCACGTGTATGACTTTGAAGGAAAAGGCCGAAAACGGGTGGTAATAGGTGTTTCCGGGTGGAACTACCGCCATGGATAGGGCTTATATTGATGTGGGAACGTCCCACAACGATGGAGAGACAAATCTCCATCGCGCACTAGGACGCCCAAGAAATGGGCGAAACCGAAGGGTATAAGTCACAAAAATCGATCCCGTGGGTTCCGAAATGAAAAGGGATGAAAATGACAACAACAATAAAAGTGGGCCCGGGGGACATTGGAGTCCATTTCGTACCCTGACGGGGTCGGAAATGGTGTATAAGATCGTCCCAGGAACGTGTCGAACTTTGAAGGAAAACGCAGAAAACAGGCGGTAAAAGGTGTTCCCGGTTGGAACACGCCATGGATGGGGCTTATATTGATGTGGAGACGTCCCATAACGGTGGAGCGACAAATCACCACAGGCCCGGGACGCCCCGGAAATGGGTGAAACCGAAGGCTACAAGTCACGAAAAAACGGTCGTGGGGTGTCCAAAATGAAAAGTGATGAAAATGGCATCATTAATAATTATGGGCAAGGGGAGTCCATTAGAGTCCATTTTGTACTATGATTGGGTCGCAAATGGCGTATATGGCTGCCTGAGCACGTGTCGGACTTTGAAGGAAAAAGACCGAAAACGGCAAAAGGTGTTCTCCGATGGAACTACCTCCATGGATGGGGCTTGTAATCATGTGGGAATGTCCACAATGGTGGAGAGACAAATATCCACTGGCCCGGGACGCCTTGAAATGGGCGAAACCGAAGGTTATGAGTCACAAAAAACAGTCTCGGAGGATCCGAAATGAAAAGTGATGAAAAATGTCAATGGGAGTCCACTAGAGTTCGTTTCGTACCATGATTGGATCGGTAATGGCGTATATGGCCGTCCCGGGCACGTGTCGGACTTTGAAAGAAAAAGCCGAAAACGGGCGGTAAAAGATGTTCCCGAGTCGAATTACCGCTATGGATGGGGATTATATTGATGTGAAAACGTCCCATAGCGGTGGGAAGACAAATCTTCACCGGGCCTTTGGACCCCCCAAAAATGGGCGAAACCGAAGGCTATATTAGACGAAAAAAGCGGTCACGAGGGGTCTGAAATGAAAAGTGATGAAAATGGCACCATCGATAATTAGCCCCCAAAGAGTCCATTTGAGATCATTTCGTACAATGATTTTGTCGGAAATGGTGTATATGGCCGTCTTGGGCACGTGACGAACTTTGAAGGAAAATGCCGAAAACGGGCAATAAAATGTGTTCCCGGGTGGAACTACCGCCATGGATGGGGCTCATATTGATGTGCAAAGGTCCCACAATGGTGATAAGACAAATCTCCACTGCCAGAACGCCCCGGAAATGGGCGAAACGAAAGGCTTGAAGTCACCAAAAAATGGTCCCGGTGGTCTGAAAAGTGATGAAAATGGTACAATATATAAATATGGGCCCGAAGAGTCCATTGGATTCATATCGTACCCTTACTAAGTCGAAAAATATGTATATGGTCGTCCCGAGCACGTGTCGGACTTTGAAGGAAAACACTGAAAACGGGGCGGTGAAAGGTGTTCCCGGCCTCCTGGGTGGAAATACCGTTATAGATGGGCCTTATATTGATGTGGGAACGTCCCACAGTGGTGGGAAGACAAATCTCCATTGGGTGCCCCAGGATGCCCCGAAAATGGACGATACCGAAAGTTATATGTCACAAAAAAATGGTCCCAAGGGGTCCAAAAATAAAAAGTGATGAAAATGGAACCATCGATAAATATGGGCCCGGGAAGTCCATTTCGAACCATGATTTGGTTGGAAATGGTGTACATGGTCATCCCGAGCACGTGTCCGACTTTTAAGGAACGAAAACAGGCGGTAACAGGTGTTCCTGGGTGGAACTACCTCCATGGATGGGGCTTACATTGATGTGGGAACGTCCCACAACGATGGGGAGACAAATCTCCACCGAGCCCGAGACGCCCCGAAAATAGGCGAAACCGAAGGCTATAATTCACCAAAACGGTCCTAGGGGGTCTGAAATGATAAGTGATGAAAATGGCATCATCGATAAATATGGGCATAGGGAGTCCATTTCGTACCATGATTGGGTTGGAAATGGCGTGTACGGCCGTCCCAGGCTCATGTCAAATTTTGAGAGAAAACACCGAAAATGGACGATAAAAGGTATTTTTGGTGGAATTACCACCATGAATGGGGCTTATATTGATATGGGAACGTCCCACAGTGGTGGACAGACAAATTTCCACCGGGCACTGGGACTCCCCGAAAATGGGCGAAAGCGATGGCTATAAGTGGAGGTGTTCATTCGCGTCATCGGGTAGATTTCGGTTCAGGTTTTTCGGATCGGGTCAAAGTCGAGTTTTGTATTTTTAAAGGTTGTTACAGTACTACAAATCCAAAATTGAAGTCGGGCCAAAATCGGGTCGGTTTTATAAAGTCGGGTAAATGTCAGGTCGGGCTGTTTTGAACAGCTCTAGCTATAAGTCACGTAAAATCGGTCCTGGGGTCCCAAAAAAATAGTGATAAAAATGGCACCATCGGTAAATATGGGCCTAGAGAGTCTATTAGACTCCATTTCGTACCATGATTGGGTCAGAAATGGCTTATATTGGCGTCTCGGGCACGTGTCAGACTTTGAAGAAAAACGCAAAACAGGCGATAAAAAATTTTACCAGGTGGAACTACCACCATGGATGGGGCTCATATTGATGTGGGAATGTCCCACGGTGGTGTGGAGACAAATCTTTACCACGCCCAGGCCGCCCCGGAAATGGGAAAAAAATCGAAGGTTATAAGTCACGAAAAAACAGTCCTGGGGGTGCGAAATGAAAAGTGATGAAAATGGTACGATCGATAAATATGGGCCCGGGGAGTCCATTGGAGTCCATTTGGTACCATGAATGGGTCGAAAATGGCGTTTATGGCCATCCCGGGCACGTATCTAACTTTGAAGGAAAAGGCCGAAAACGACCGGTAAAAGGTGTTCCCAGGTGGAACTACCGCCATGGATGAGGCTTATATTGATGCGGGAACGTTCACAGCGGTGAGTGCAAATCTTTACTGGGCCTCAGGACGCCGCATAAATGGGCGAAACTGAAAGCTGCAAGTCGCGAAAAAATGTCTAGGGGGGTTCGAAATGAAAAGTGATAAAAATGGCATCATCCATAAATATGGGCCCTCGGGGGCCACTGGAGTTCAATTGGTACCATGATTGGGTCGGAAATGGCGTCTATGGCCGTCCTAGGCACGTGTCTGATTTTGAGGAAACACCAAAAAAAGGCGGTAAAAGGTGTTCCTGGGTGGAACTACCGCAATGGATGGGGTTGATATTGATTTGGGAATGTCCCACAATGGTGGGGAGACGAATCTCCATCGAGCCCCGAGACGCCCTGTTAATGGGCAAAACCGAAGGCTTTAAGTCACGAAAAAATAGTATCGGGGGCCCGAAATAAAAAGTGATGAAAATGGACCATCGATAAATATGTTCTCGAGGAGACCGTTGGAGTCCATTTAGTACCATGATTGGATCGGAAATGGAGTATATGGCCAACCCGGGCACGTGTCAGACTTTGAAGAAAAACGCCAAAAACAGGCGATGAAATATGTTTCACGGTGGAACTACCATTATGGATGAGGCTTATATTAATGTAGGAACGTCCCACATCGGTAAGGAGACAAATCTCCACCGGGCACTGGAATGCCCTGGAAATTGGCAAAACCAAAGGCTACAAGTAACAAAAACTCGGTCTCGAGGGTCGAAACTGAAAAGTGATTAAAATGGCACCATCAATAAATATGGGTCTGGGGAGTCCATTGGAGTCCATTTCGTACCATGATTGGATCAGAAAAGATGTATATGGTCGTCCCGGGCACGTGTCGAACTTTGAAGAAAAACGCCGAAAACGGGCGGCAAAAGGTTTTACCAGGTGGAACTACCGCCAAGGATGGAGCTTATATTGATGTGGGAACGTCCCACAACAGTTTGGAGACAAATCTTCACAGGTCTGATAAGTCACGAAAAAAAAACTGTCTTGGGGGTTCAAAATGAAAAGTGATGAAAATGGTACGATCGATAAATATGGGCTCATGAAGTCCATTGGAGTTCATTTGGTACCATGATAGGGTCGAAAATGACGTCTATGGCCATCCAGGGCACGTGTGTGACTTTGAAGGAAAAGGTCGAACACGGATGATAAAAGGTGTTCTCGGGTGGAACTATAGCCATGGATGGGGCTTATAATGATGTGGGAACGTCCCACTGCATAGGGAGACAAATTTCCACCGGGCCTTGGAACGCCCTGGAAATGGGCGAAATCGAAGCCTATAAGTCACGGGAAAAAAAAAAAAAAAAAAAAAAACAATCACGAGGGTTCCAAAATGAAAAGTGATGAAAATGGCACCATCAATAAATATGGGCCCAGGGAGTCCATTTCATACCATGATTAGGTCGGAAATGGCGTATATGTCCGTCCCGAGCACGTGTTGCACTTTGAAGGAAAACGCCAACGGGCGGTAAAGGTGTTACCGGGTGGAACTACTGCCATGGATGGAGATTATATTGATGAGGGAACGTCCAATAACAGTGTGGAGACAAATCTTCACCGGACCCAGGACGCCGCAAAAATGGGCGAAACATAAGGTTATTCACGAAAAAACGGTCCTCGGGGTCCGAAATGAAAAGTGATGAAAATGGTACGATCGATAAATATGGGCTTGGAGAGACCATTGGAGTCCATTTGGTACCATGATCGGGTCGAAAATGGTGTCTATGGCCATCCTTGACTCGTGTCTACATTTGAAGGAAAAGGCCGAAAACGGACGGTAAAAGGTGTTCACGGGTTGAACTACCGCTACGGATGAGGCTTATATTGATGTGGGAACGTCCCACAACGATGGAGAGACAAATCTCCACAGGGCCTCGGGACAGCCCGAATATGGGCAAAATCGAAGGCTATAAGTCACGAAAAAACGGTTCCGGGGGTCCGAAAAAAAGTGATGAAAATGGTAACATCAACAAATATGGGCCCGGGGAGTCCACTGGAGTCCATTTGGTACCATGATTGGGTTGGAAATGGCTTCTATGGCCGTCTCGGGCACGTGTGTGATTTTGAAGGAAAAGGCCGAAAAAGAGCAGTAAAAGGTGTTCTCGGGTGAAACTACCGCCATAGATGGGGCTTAATTGATGTGGGAACGTCCTAGAGCGGTGGGGAAACAAATCTACATCGGGCTTGGGATGCCCCGGAAATGGGCAAAAGCGAAGTCTGAATGTCACAAAAAAACAATCCTGAGGGGTTGGAAATGAAAAGTGATGAAAATGGTGGGCACGGGGAGTCCATTGGACTCCATTTTGCATCATGATTGGGTCGGAAATGGCGTATATGGCCGTCCTTGGCACGTGTCGAACTTTAAAAGAAAACACCAAAAACGGACGGTAAAAGGTTTTTCTGAGTGGAACTACCGCCATGAATGGGGCTTATGTTGATGTGGGAACATCCCACAGCGGTAGGAAAACATATTCCCACCAGGCCCTGGGACGCCCCAGAAATGGGTGAAACCGAAGACTATGTAAGACGAAAAACGGTCTGGGGGGGTCGAAATGGAAAGTTATGAAAATGGGACCATCGATAATTATGGGCCTGCGGAGTCCGTTGGAGCTCATTTCGTGCAATGATTGGGTCGAAAATGGTATATATGGCCGTCTTGGGCACTTGTCGGACTTTAAAGGAAAACGCCAAAAACAGACGCTAAAGGTGTTCTCGGGTGGAACTACGCTTATCTGCCGCCAGTGATAAAAAGTATGCCTTAATTATTGAAGTAAAGATGTTGAAATAGGTTGGATAAGGGGTTAACAAGGAAAGATAAATGTTGGGTAAGCATTGGGAGGCAAATCTCCAAAAGCCCTTGGGACACTCCGAAAATACTCGAAACAGAAGGCTATAAGTCACGGAAAAATTGTCTTGGGGCCTCCGAAATATGAAGTACTAAAAAAAAACTACCATCGATGAATAGGATCTCGAAGAGGTTATTAAAAATCTTGTGGGCAATGATAGGTCGGAAATATTTGTTGTACGCTGAAAATAAAGTATATTCAAATGAAGATACTACCACAAATAGACCTTATATTGATGTGACAATTTCTTGTAGTGATTGGGGGGTAAATCTCCATCGGGTATCGGGATACTTCAAAAATGCTCAAAACCGAAAGCTATGATTCACGAAAAAATAATCCCGAAGATGTCAAAATAAAAAGTAATTATGATGCTACAATCAATGAATAAGGTCCTCAGGACGGTATTTAAGTCCATTGGGAGCGGTGATTGGGGCAGAAATACTAAATGTGGTGGTTATACGTACGCCTCACACTTGCGAGTAAGACGCAGAAAATATGATGGATAAGGTGATTTCTTGGGAAGATACCACCATGGGTGGACCTAGTATTGATGTGAGAATGTAACATAGCAATTGTGAATTAAATGTCCATCGGGTCTCGGGAAGCACTGAAAATGCTCGAACGGAAGGCTATAAGTCATGAAAAAACGATCTCGTAGGCTTTAAAATTAAAAGTGATGAAAATGCTACTATCGATGAATAAGGTCTCTAGGAGGATATTGAAGTCCATTGTGGACGACGATTGGATTCAAAATGTCAAATACAATGGTCATAAATACGGTTCTGACATTGAAGTAAGATGTTGAAAATATGCTGAATTAGGTATTTTCGAAGGAAGGCATGCCTAATATTGATGTGGAAATGTCTCGTAGCGATTAGGAGGACTAAGTCATGATTAAATCCGGGGGGCTATAATATAAAAAGTGATGGAAATGCTTCCAACAATGATTATGTCCTAATGAGGTTATCAAAGTCCATTAAACTTTAGCGTTGTGAAATTATTAGCTTTGGAATGTGTTTACTATAACTCATATGTTATTACAAAAGTCTCAACATATACCTTCATTTGAACCTAATATTAATTTTTTTGACAAAAAAAAAATACAAAGTTAAATATTTATTTAAAAAAAAAACTAATTCAATTCAATTTAACTCAATTTAATTTACATCTGGGTTATATTAAGTACTCCATCCATCCCAAAATAATACTCCCTCCGTTCATTAATCTCATTCTTGTTTGATTTTTGCGCAAGAACTTAGGTGAGGTGGAATTTAATGTTTTTGGACTATTTTGTCCTCTGTTTCTAAAGGGGAGAGAGAAAAGGGAGAAAAAGTGGAGTAGTGGGGAGATGGTTAGTGTGGGTATTTTGCTCAAAAAAATATTCCAATTAAGGAAATAAGAAGAAGATTTGTAAACATCCCAAAAAGGAATACAAGAAAGAAATTAGAAAACGGAGGGAGTATTCCACTATTTATTTTGGGATGTCCTAAAATAATGTTCAACTTTCTTCTGTTAGAAATAAAAGTTCAATAAAATTACTTATCTGCCCCAACTTTTTGAAGAAATTTTGTTTAACAACCAATTAAATTTGAATTGCAAAATTTGTACTTTTTATTCAATTTCTTAAACTTCGTGCCGAAAAAAATTATAACATTATTTTGGGACGGAAATTTGGAGAGTACAATAACACCACAACTCAAGAATGGGCAACCACAAAAACGCGGACGTGCAACTGTGAGGGACCAACCCAGCGGAGAGAGGGTCCCATCACGTGCCCTTTCAACACCCAATGCCAAATTGCCAATGCAAATCAATCTTATAGAGAGAGGAACAAAGACATGTAGAGACAGGATCACAGGACACCCATTAGTAGTAACTACTAGTTACTAGTACTTGAGTTCTGATCTGAACTTTCATGGCACCAACTTTCTCATTGAAATGACCCAAAAAGAAACCAAACTCGTTAAAGCATAGGAATTACCAAGACAGTTTGCTGAAAGTGAAAAACACAGAAGCAAATGAAAGGCCTGAAATCCAAAGGTGTATTTGCCTACCCTGGTGATTACATCCACTTCAAGTCTCAAGTCCCTCTTCACAAGATCCCTGTATGTGTCATGTGTTTATTCAATTTCCCATTCTTTTCTTTGTTATTATGTGCTATTTTTTTGGGGGGGTTGACCTTTTGTTTTTGTATATCCAATCAAGAAAGTTTTGGGCTTTTACTTGTATTATTATGTTACTATGAGCTCAATTGTTGGGTTTGATCCTATGATCTGGGTTCTGGGCAAATGCTCAATTGCCCATCAATTGTTTTGTTGTTTCTTTTAGTTTTTGGATTCTGGGTATGTGAAAAGTTCAGCTCTTTGTCCTTTATTTGCTATTTAAGTAATATCCATTAGTTAAAGAAACGTGAAAGTTGAGTTCTTTTGGGTCATGATTTGCTACAAGAGGTTGATTTGGTATTAATTCCTTTCTTGGTGGTGTGTTGTTTACTTGATCACTTGCGATTTTCAATGAGAAGACAACCCAGATAAATTGCTTGGCTGTTGCTTGTAGTGTCCACACATTGCCATTAAGAGCCTGGTCTATTCAAGTTTGCGGAATTGAACTTAACTGAAGTGAATTGAACGAATAGTAATATGTGAGAGAAAGATTGAGCTGAACTGAAATTGACTGAATACGTTGAGGAGAACATTGCCTTTGTCAGTTGGTTGTAGTGATTAGTGCTCACGGCATCATCGTTTATTGGTTTTGGATTCTAGTGTTCACTGTAAAAAGTATTTGATTTGGTTTCATTTAAATGGATATCATAAAGAGTATCTGCCATTAGTTCCAATTTAGGAAGATGGGTGTGAGAAGGTTTGACATTACCGCTTGATTAGTTGCTTAGATTTATCTATTTTGTTTCTCTGTGAGTTTGTGGTTTGAGTGCATAGTGTTCTAGTATTGTTTGTGCACTGTTGATTTCTTACACTTTTGTTAGCTGTGGCCTGTGAGATGTGATAGTTAGAGACTGGTTGTTGCTGCAGGTCGGGTCAAAGCAATGGAGGTACTATGACTTTGGGCCAAAGGCTGTTCCTCCGCTTATCTGTCTTCCAGGGACGGCAGGAACAGCAGATGTGCATTATAAACAAATAATGGCCTTGTCAATGAAGGTAACTGTTTATCGCCACTGTATCACTAGTTTACCATTTTTTAAAATTTTTGTAAATACCACTAGTTTACTATTAACCATGTAACCTGAATTTATGAGAAATCTATATATTTGAAGCTCATCACTTACTAATTTACTATGAGTTCATCGACTCGTAGTTTGTGCCTTCTGTCTAT
This sequence comes from Kewa caespitosa, assembly GCA_900322205.1. Classification (NCBI taxonomy): domain Eukaryota; kingdom Viridiplantae; phylum Streptophyta; class Magnoliopsida; order Caryophyllales; family Kewaceae; genus Kewa; species Kewa caespitosa. Next base: position 16,349 of record ONZA01015160.1, on the reverse strand, counting down.
CTATGTGAAGATCTATAGAAAATGTGGTACGCTTGAGATGTTTGAGTGCTTATGAGTTATGAGCTATGATGTCTTAGAGCTCCCCGATTCTGCTGATCTTTCACCTGGGTGATGAGAGCACAAGATTTTAGTTGCTATTAGTCAAGTACAGGACAATCAAGGTTCATATGGCAATTGACAAATTGGAGCCCATAGAGCTCTGTAGTGTTCTTTTGAGAATTATGTGAGATTGGTATTTTCTAAGTTTATTAGCAACTTAGTGCACCTCTTCAAGTTTCTTATTGAACAACTCAAAGGTCAGGCTGATACATCACACCAGTCTGTTCCTATGCCAGATACCTTGTGTAGGACAGGCAAAGGTTTAGAGCCATTGACTAGGACTCAGATGTTGGTCGAAGACATTCTCACATTTCAGTACAGGATGAAGCCAAGTTTCTTAATCATCCATTTTAAGCACTTTGGTTTGTGCTTGAGGTTCGAAGATGATTGCTATTTTTTCTTAAATGGTCTTTTATCAACAAAATAGTAATGAAACTGCCATCTTGATTCTAGATGCCTGACAGAAACTAATTTACTGCTGTTGATGTATTGCTGTTTGTTTAGTTAGTTCAGGAGAGCAATCTAATAATTTATCGGATGTTCTCCACAATTGTGAATGATGTTTTACTGTCCGGTACTGTACATAAACACAGTATATAACATGTGCCTTGTTTTGGGACCATGGGAGAAATGACAATCCAGGTGTGAATTGTGATGCTGTCACGTATATTGATATATACCTTTGTGCTGCGTTACGCTAGCTTCCATTGTTTCTGATTCAAAGATCTGACTAACGACATGAGAGTGTTCTTTTCCTGTCTATTCAAGAAGTCAATCAATTTCTTGTATCATCTAATTCCAAGTACAATTACCTTTGATGAATGTATTCCAGCACATCACATTTTGTCACACGGCCTAAGTTTGGCTGGTATACAGTGCTTTGGTATCATGATACCTATCTGTTCCCCCCCCCCCTCTTAAGCATCCCATTTTCCCGCCCTTGACAGAGTCATCTGTTGATTTTCCTCCTCAGGGTTATCGGGTCATTTCTGTTGATATTCCCCGCGTGTGGAATCATCTTGAGTGGATTCATGCCTTTGAAAAGTTCTTGGATGCAATCAATGTTCATCACGTAAGGATGTCAGACTCTTTCAGCTTCTTTGTTTTTCTTGGAGTACTTCCTGTGATCTTTGCACATATTTTATATGCATTATGTTTTGCAATTTAGTTAATATAACGTGCTGATAATTTTTGTAATTGCCCATGTATGGAAGCCACAGGACCATGAGCTTATTGGATTGCTTTTTGGAGGATTTTCAATGTTGTAAATTTAGTTGGCAAGAGCCAAATCTATGCAGACCGTTTGTGTTCCATTAGTGGAGATTGCTATTGGGACCTTGCTTAAATAGTTCGGGTTTTGAAAGGTCTCATGGGAGCTAAATAGATCAGAATCTCAGATGCATAGCGAGAGAAACCCTCTTCTCTGATTTTTGTACATTGAAAGAGAGGTGATGGGGGTTAAGAGATGGTAAAAACATAAAAGAGCAATGACCATCATTGGATTGCTACATGAGAATTATGTACTTGATTCCATCTTCACTGTCATAGGAATGGTTTATCATCATCTGATAATCTCCAGCTCCATGCAGCAATTCAATGATTTAAGGCTCCGTTTGGCCGTACTTCTTCCGACTTCTACTTTTTCATCCATATCCTTTCATGATTTCTCCAACCCTTCCCCCCCGCCCTCCCCCATTTCCACCTCTTTCAACTTCTTAGACATTGAAATTTGGTAAAACAGAGCTAAAAGTTGAAGTTGAAAATTGGAACTTCTACATTTGGCTCATATTTCAACTTCTAAGAAGTTGGAGGGGGAGGAGATAAAGGAGGGAGAAGTAGAAAATTAGAAAAACATAAGGATTTTGAATCTAGTAGAAGTTCAAAGAAGTCCGGCCAAACTAAGCCTAAGTGTGACATAAGGTAGTCATTAAGAAGCTAAAGTCTAGTAGCAGTTGTTGAAGAAGTAGTTAACATCGGGTGGTGATATTTTAACAGCAATGATGCCCTAATTCAGTGAGGCTTGTGACTTTTAACCTCTGCGACATTTGATCTACATATTTTCACTATGTAACTGACTAACTGCTCATCTTCTATTCCTACATGCTACTGATAGTGATCGGTGCTTTTTGTCCATGTAGTAATCATTATCTACACATAACTGATAAGCTTAATAATACCATTCTATTCATATGATTCTAGTACTAGTAAATCTATTTGGGGTACTTACAGATCATCAAGTCCTTGATGCCTTTGTTTTACCCGCACCATTTATATGAGCTCTGAGCATTCTCTTGTATTTTCCTTTGTCTTACAGATACACATATACGGGACATCACTTGGAGGCTTCTTGGCTCAACTATTTGCTCAATACCGGCCAAGACGAGTCAAGTCATTAGTGCTCTCAAACACATTCTTGGATACACGTAGCTTTTCAGCAGCAATGCCTTGGGCTCCCATGTAAGTGGAAATTCTTTTAAATCTACAACTAGCTCTGGAGGGAACATTTTCATGCAAAAGTTTTTCATGGATCAGATTTAACCCGTGCTTTGCCCTTAAGTAGTATTGTCTCAAAGTGCTTCATGGCTTTCTTATGTAAGTTTCAATGATCAAGTGCAACTGATGAATTACTTATTCTGCAGAATTTTGAGTCTTGTCGTATTTCGTCAGACTCATAGACTCCATTAGATTGACACCCATGATATTAGTGTGAATTCCCTGTATGGTCAGAAAATTGCTTCTGCAGTAGTTGTAATCCTGTAGCTGTTACTTTTAGTGTTGCTGGTAGATAGTATTTTTGTGTTGCTTCTTCACTAAAAGATATTGTCTTTACCTGTTTAAAAGAATGTTATAATTGTGTTTACATATATTGATGCATCATTCTTTTATATGATTACTGTTGGATGTTTCTATCATACATGGCAGACACAATCTGAGTAGTTCTGCAATTGCAGAGTGAGCTGGACACCTTCATTCCTTCTGAAAAGATATGTCTTAACGGGTATTCGTGATGGTCCCCATGAGCCATTTATTGCAGATTCTGTTGATTTTGTTGTATCTCAGGTAAATGCTGGAATACTGAACTTTTAGTTCTTGATGACATTTTGTTTTTAGCTGTCAAATAGGGTAGAGATCAAACCCCTTTGTCACACTGTAAACTTTGGTCAATTCCACAGTTTCGCTCTTTTCTTTTGACAATGCAAATTTAAAGGCTGGTGATTTCTAATGGAAAGCAAGCCATTGATTTTTTTTTTCTTCGTTTACCCTATATTGCTCCGACTTATCTAACATAGTAAATTTGGAACCTTTGTTAGGTTGAAGCACTGTCTAAAGACGATTTGGCATCGAGGTTGTCTTTGACTGTTGATTCAGCTACAATTGGACCTCTTCTTCTGCCAGATGCATTCATAACTATAATGGATGTATGTTTCTCATCTGAGATCTATTTATTTTCCATGGATTTGCTTATACCATTAACGTGATGATGTTTTCTCTTACAAGATAACTTCTAAGCTTGGTAGTCAAAGAATGTTTGGCATGGGACTTAAGTTATAATTTGGTATGCTGAAGTGGGATATGGAGAAATGTGTTGCTGAAATGTTTCTTGAAATTCTTTTCTGGAATATTTCTTGAATGACTGTTGACTTCACTTTGGATACCCAGATTTACTCGTTTGGGATTGGGAAAACACAGAAGTAGTTACAAAACTCTGGCCCTAGTAATCCTGTCCCTCAATAGTTGGCAAAATTTTGAAGTCTTAACATGCCTGCCTCAATTTTTTTTTTCTTTTTTTCTTTAAATTTCCTGGTCATTCAATGCAAACAAAAAAATTGAAATGGTATAGTATCAACTTCCCTGTCCTACTTCATTGTGATAGGCACAAAGTTAGAACTTAGAAGAGGCTTCATATCTTTATGTTTAAGAAACTTGTTTGACTTTGCAAATTCATAAATGTTCAACCAAACACCTTTCCGAAATTTGAATTCCTTGTTGTACCTTTACCATCTTGCTGGTTTGGGATGGCCTTCCATCCATAATCATACATTCCAAAAATGTGAAATTAAAATGATTATCTTCGTCTTTTTCGGCCCCTAAGAGATTTGTTGTACAAGGCGTTCTTTTGTTCCTTATCGGAGATCTTAACAGAATTATGAACTGTTTAGCCTGACAATCGAGTCATATGCCCTTTATAGACAAATGATTATTGTGCAATACCACAACCGCTCAAAGATGAGGTGGCTGAAAGATATCCTGGAGCCAGGCTGGCAGACTTGAAAACTGGGGGCGACTTTCCGTTCCTCTCAAGACCTGACGAAATTAACCTCCATCTTCAGGTAACCTGTGGCATTATTGTTTTTTTTTTTTTTTTTTTAGCCTTTTTGTTAGCTCTTTCAACTTTGGAGTGGTAGTGACTGAAAAACTTAGTTTGGGATCACAGTTGCATCTTAGACGGGTGGGAGTGGAGCCCCGGCCAGATTTGGTTCCAGGTGCTCCCAGGGTTGACACTAATGTTGGGAACCCTAATGTGGAAAATGGTAGAGATTTGGATGCTTCTCAGCCCAAAGGTGATGAGGAAAGCTCAGAAGGCCCATCAAAGAGCAAAGAGTCAGATGAAGATGACGATAACACAGAACTGCCAAAAAGTGATGAGCAAGAAAAAGATGAAAACGACCTCCACATAGCTATTGAAGGCAGCTGCAGAGGTCCGCTGAGAGGTGGCGAGAGAGAAGATGAAGAAGATCCACCCGAAGATGATCAAGGGAGCTCTAGAGGACCGTTAGGAAAAGAAAGTGAAAATGAAAGCACTGAAGATCAACCGAAGGAGGATGCTGGAAGGTCCGGAGCCTCCTCAAGGGATGGTGAAAGACAAGATGGTGCTGATGCTCCCAAAGACTCAGAGGCAACTTTTTCACTCTCTCCTACTTCGATGGTTAACCAAGAGTCACAATACTCGGTTGCTGCTGGAACAGTTTCTGAAATTCCACTGGAAATTTTGATTCCCTATATGAGTTCTGCTTATTTAGAGGCATTGTACATTACTTGTAGCGTGTTCTTTTGTAGATCAAGACTGTTGGTTGTTTGATATGAATGTGTGCAAAAAGTTGTTTGTGCTTCGTCAGTATAAAAGCAGTTTGTTGTAAATTCCTTTGTTTGTTGGACATGTTTGCTTATCTCAAACTCGTGTTCATTCTTTCAAGGGGGCTTAATGGAAGTACATATGTTTCTCTTATGGATAGAAGCTGAAAGAACTATGTCAAGGAGTCTTGCATTCTTTGCTTATCATGAAAGTCGAGTTTGTTTTATGATTTCAGATTATTATCGTGAATTCTTTGGATAACTTTTCCTCTGTGTTGGTGATGCTGATTATTGATACTGAATAGCATCCAGCATCGACCGTTGAACTCGCTACGGAAATCAGAACCGGACTACCTGAGAAACTTAGCGCTATTTCTTGGAAGTAAAACTTGTGAGCATAGTTAGTGACTATTGAGTGTGCACATTGAGATAGTACAGGGTAATGGCAAGAATGAGGACTTTAAAACAGAAGTTAGAAGTCTCTGATTATTTTCATGCTGTCTTAGACGCCCTACAGCATATACTTTACATGCTAAACTATGAAGCTAATCTAGTAATATACCACCTTTCGAATTTTTTGAAAATTACTCGACAAAGTATTTTGGCTTTGATAACACTTGTATTTCTATATGGCACTCTTTTCATTAATATACATGAAATTTGAACTCAGGCATATCCGTCTTAAAGATTTATCGAGAGTATTAACTTAATTTTGGAAAATAGGTCGCAGACTTGCAATTGTTTTAGATTTTGCATGCCTAGAGAGCATTTGAGCTAATTCTTTAGTGAAATGTTTTTCCACCATGCTAGTTAGCAAACAATCCAAAAACTCTTAGTTTGTGTAAGACAACATACAATGCACCTGTCTTTATTTGCCATTAGTTTAACCAGAAATCTACCATTGGATGTACGGTACCTCTTCAACTCTAATACGATGACAAGAACACGTCATTGCCAACACATATAGAACAACAACATTACATCAACAATGCAGTAAGTACCTTACAAGATTTAGTTACATATCCCATAATGTCACATATTCCATATCATTCACATCAAATATTACATCTTTTTAACCCACATTGTAATTTCACCTTCCAACCAAATAAAAAACCAAGGCCATAGTTCACATTCACTTGATGAGGAGCTGATCAATGAACTCTTCATACTGAAACCTTCCATCAGACCCAACATCAACTTCCTGGATCCACTCATCGAACTCATCCGGGTCAAGTTTCTCCCCTATACTCGTCAATATATGCCTTAGATCCGAAACCGACACGAACCCGGACGAGTCCTTATCCAACACCCGGAACGCGTCCCTCAGCTCCGACTCCAACGGGTCGGGTTCCTCGGGCTTCATGTACCTTGCCATCAGCTCCAGGAACTTGTCGAACCCGAAGGTTGACGTCAGCTTCTCCTTGTCCAGTATGGACCGGAGATGGGCCTGGGTCGGGTTCGACCCAAGTGATCTCATCACTATGCCTAGGTCCGACGGGGATATTTGGCCATCCCCGTCGGTGTCGAAGAGCAGGAATGCCTCTCTCATTGAGGCTACCTGCTCGTTGTCATGATCAGCGTATTCTCTCCCCATTGGAAGATAATTACGACGATAACAACACGATCCAATAAGATGGGAACCGTAAGGTTATGTTATTATATAGTATATGTAGCCTTACCCCAACCTAGTGTAAGCTATATTTCTTAGTTTGTGTTTTGATATATGACGATGTACTGTATATGATATGATGATAGAATGTTGGGAATGTGGAGGGGTTAGGGTGTGATGTGGGGGATATAATATAAGGTAAGGTACTAAGGTGTGTTTGGGGTTTGAATTATGAAGAAGAAGAGCCTTGGGTGAGGAAATAATGTGGGGGGAAATTGTGGTTTGGGAAAAAGAGGATGAGATGACGGTGATGAGATCTTTCGTAAAAATTGTCTTTTTGGAAGGGGATCCGATCTATTGTCATGTTGTATGTTTGTCCTTTTGATAATTTTATTAGACATGAGCATTATTGTTTCAAAGTTTGGTGATTATCGCCATGTTCTTTTGGACTATCATACTCAAATGAGCTGAATTGAATGA
>ONZA01015158.1:762-10837 GCA_900322205.1 Kewa caespitosa | reverse complement strand
TAAAATGGAATAAAGTCATTTTATTTAGGAAAATAACATCAAATTGTTATCACTCCAAATCTGTGACTTGAAAAGTGAGAAAAATATATAATGGACAAAAGAAAAATAAAAATATAATATTTGGCTAAAATTAAAGATAATAATTTGAAATTATCATTTTCTCCAATTTTGTGACATAAATAGAATTAAAATGAAAATAAAAGGAAATAAAATGTCAAAAATTTATAATTCCTCTCCTAAGGAGTGCCTTAGGAGGGGAGGACCCTCTGGATTCTACATTTGATCAGGATTATTTCTAATAATTCTTATACGCGAAATTGTGATGGAACGATTTTGTGTTGTTATGACGTTTTTGTGGTTTTTTGGCTTGAGAAAATTATATAAAATATATCAATGGAAAAGGGCTAAAGTATGGAGAATGTTCTCTGGTTGCTGAGTGTTTTGGAGAGTTTAGGTATGTGAATGTGTGTTTCAATCGTAGGTTAATGCATGAGTTTATATAGTAGGAAAAAATTTAATGCAGCTCGGCCTAGCGATTATGGGGAAATTCGCTGGGCAGCCCAGCGATTATGGTCATATTCTCTAGGCGCCTAGAGAATATGGTCATATTCGATGGGCACTAAACCATGCACTTGGGTTGTAACGGTCAGGGGAGAGCCAACAGATAGCAATTTGGTTGCAAATAAACATCTGACCCAGCGAATATGGGTCAATTCGCTGGGCTGGGATCGAATATAGGCCAAATCGTTGGGTGGGAAACGATTTGGGCCTCAATTGCTTGTCCTTGATTTAATGCATTAGTTATGGTTTTTACTTCCCTTGGCTGGGAATCCTAGGGAAATCCTAGAAGAGGTCTACAAGCTTCATGGGTGAGGTGAATTGACCGTTTTGCCCTTTGACTTTAGTTGGCTTTGTATTTTTTTTGGTTTTATTATTTCGCATATTAGAAATTTCTAGGAACGGTACCGTACACTATTTATCATAGGATCATTTTGGGAGACACAATTTTGGTGTTGACAGAGGGTGAAACTAGAAAATGATTTAGAAAAGAAAAAAGATGTAAATCGATTTGGTTCAAAGATGCATCATTTTTCATGTAGTATCACGCGTATGCACACTAAGTAACCCATGATTAAACCCAAAGGGGACGAGTTCGGTTACGTGGAGGGTCCATTAGATTCTCCATGCATATCGTATATGACTCTCCACTCATGACCTTTTCTTTCATCCATTCGATGGAAGCAAAAACGGTAACTTACGGCGCTTATGCATTCCAGAACGTTGCAAGCATCCCGTATGTCGTGGGAGCCTTTATTTTCCGTAACCCGTCATTTTTTAACCTTAGAGAACTAGGAAAATTATATAGGTGTGAACATAGAAGAGCATATTCTATTTGCGTGATTGACATTTGCATTTCATTTTGCATTGCATTTGGAACGAACAGTAAACTGGGGGGCTTTACGGTTCGCTTTTCCCTTAGAAGTTTAGGTGTTTTCTTTTCTTTTGGGAGCTTTCTTGTTTTCACTTTTCTAACTTTGCTCCCAAATTAACTCTAGGGAAAGAACCATTCGTTGGAACCGCGGCAACAACAACCACTTCGTAGGACTTCGTCTTCACCACCTCCGTTCTCAACTCCGTCACGTTCGTCTCCCGAACTCAAGTGAAAACCTCCACCATTTGTACGTCAACTCACCTTCGAAATGGCCAACACACCTACCCTCCAGGATCTTGCCACTCTCATTAAGGACATAGCTGCAAAGGTTGACCAACTCAAGACTAAGAATGTTGAGGAAGGTGACCCAATCAAGGGTGAATTAAAAAAATTCAAGACTGTCCTGAAGCACAATAAGATGTTCAACCAATACCATGACATATAGGGGATGACCCGTAACCTCACAGGCACCTTACCCGATAAGACGGTCCTTTCGGAACTAACTATATTCAAGATCACTGACAACCCTAGGACCCATCTTAGGGCTTTTACCACTACCATCACTTTAAAGGGTACTGACAAGGAACAGTTCCCACACATCTTCCCCATGTCCTTAGATGGACCTGCCTCTAGTTGGTACTATGGACTAGATACTGAACGACTCAAAACATGGGAGCATATTAGCCGAGAGTTCCTAGCTCAATATTTGTACAATACCGGGTTTCCCATCACTATGGGGGAGTTAGAAGCCACGAAGCACCTCACTGGTGAGGCTTATATGACTTTCGTCACCAGGTGGCGAGAGAGGACTACCCACATGGTGAATAGGCCCTCGGAAAGAGACCATGTGCGTACCGTTATACACAATTTGAGGTTCGAGTTTAGGAAACTCCTCACTTTCCAACCCATAAGCAACTTCCTCCAACTCACGGAGGTAGAATTAGCTATAGAGGATGAGCTTCACAATTCGGAAGCGAAATGGACTAAGGGAAACGACAATAATAACACCACCAAGTGGAATAATACCGCGAAGGTGAATGAGGTGAATGTCCTCCACTAAGGCTCACCCCAACACCGGGAGCGATGAGGCTTTGCCCCATTCGGCATGACTCTCACCCAAGCTCTCGAGCGCCTCATAAAAAAGAACTACTTACAATCAATTGGGCCCACTCCCGATGTCCCAAAGGACAAAAGGTCCAAGAGCCAAGATACGTCAAAATGTTGCAAGTATCACCATGGCAAGGGCCACGAAACCGATAAGTGTTGGACTTTAAAACACGCGGTCCAAAGCATTATTGATAATGGCACTCTACCATTACCTAAAGAAGCTCGTGTCGTGAACAACAATAAAAATCCCCTTGCTTCTCACGAGGAGTCCATTTTCTCTATAATCGGCGACGACCTAGGCTTTGATCACAATTTACTTATCCAACCCGTGTCACCTCATGGTCACTTAACCATTAACGGTATATGGGACAACGATGAAGAGGATGCATGGGATGCATCCATAAAGTGTGATGAGATTTATGATGACACATGGCTTTCCGAACATGAAGTTTGGGTGGATGATGCATATCTAACTAGGTCGGGTAGATTTTACGGGAGAAAAGATGGCCCACCCTAAGGCAATGATAACCCGGCCAATAAGGTCAAAGAGGCAGTGGCAGAAGAACCACTCGATAACCCTTTGTTAAAACAACTGAAAAGAATGAGAGCCGACGTAACCGTGTGGCAACTCTTGGCACCGTCTCTGGAGCATAGGCAACCACTCCTTGCCAAACTCAATAAAATAAACATCTTGCCTGATAGATACCCCTCCCATCTTGTAAGCTTCTTGATGGAGGAAAGATCGCCCACCACGATCACCTTTTCGAATGAGGACCTGCCTTGTTTCAGGTGATTTTGGGGTAAGAGGAGTGGACCCTCGAATACTCAAAGGGTTGAAAATCCCAGGTTGCTTGAAATGAGATCACTGCTGACGTGGCTCGTCGGAGGTTAATTATGTGCACTAGAAACACACGTGAACTGCCCCCGACGTGGCCCGAGGAATGGTTCTCCGACGATCAAGTCAGTAAGAGGGTTATCAAAAAGGAGGGGATTGCCCCTAGGGGAAAGTACAATGCTCTTTAGGGCAGCGAAACCTTCCTTGGGAATGGAGAAATATTTGGATGCTCTAGAGAGAGAAAATGAGCTAATCAATCAGTTGTCTTAATCAGAATCTGTTTCTTACTCTTAAAAGGTGTCCATGCCCCTTATTTATAGACATTCTCCTAGGGATGCTAGGGTTATGGATTATCCGCTAAGGAGGCGCCACGTGGACATTCCTTCCCTGGCCCTGGCCAATGTGTGGGCCTTGAGGGCCGCCAATCAAGTCAGAGTACGTGTGCAACGCACGTGTCATCTTTAGGATCTTCTAGGATCTTCTATAAGTTCTCCTTCTCCATGGGTGGTCCTCAATGGGGGTCGAGGGTACCTATTGGCTGTGTACCCTTTCGTCTCCTCTCCAAGTGGTAATCAGAGAATCAACACTTCCTCTCGCCCGGACCTCTCGTCCTTGGCCTAGGATGGGGGCCTTCGGCCAGTTTCTTGAAGACAGCTCGTCCTACTGCTATCGAGAGGATGAGGGTCGAATGGCGAGGGCTCGGAGGGTCAGATTACCAAGGCATGGAGGGTCAGATTACGAAGGCTCGGAGGGGTAAAGGGCTCTGTGGCTCCCTTACAAAAGTGATCCCTTCGGCCCATGGGCTCTTAGAGGGGGCCCAGCTTGGGGCGTCACTCCGCGGCCCAGATGAGGTGAACAATAGGATGGGCCGAAATTACATGATAAGACGAAGGGCCGCGGCCGAAACCAACAAAACATTTGCCCCTCGTATTGGCCATGGCCCAAGGTCTTAACGAGGGGGCTTTCCCGGTACGAAGTAACTGGATGGGAGAAGGTCCTCTATCGTCAAGGGGGTATGCCCCTTCATCTTCCCCTGCTTCGGGAGAGTTGCTCAACCGATGCGTCACACGTGGCACGACCTGGGGGGTAGTCTTGATACGGTCCCCAACAGACGCAAAGTTTTGCCCATATGAGTGAAGTTTTGTCTTCCTTTTCCTTTGCTTTTATAAATACAAGAGGTTTTCCATGCTTGTTCCCTTTATTTTCTCCCCCAATTTTTTGACTTTAGAGAGAGAAAGCTTCTAGAGAGAGAAAGACTATAATCCACTCGTGCTTTGGTTCAAGCTTCTCAACCGTTATCGCCGTCACTTCGTCTCTTTCAGGTATCTTCTTCTCTTCTTTAAATATGTACCTTAACAACAATTTTGAATAGACCCCGTTCTCGGGGCTTTCGTCGAAGTGACCTCTTAATCATGTCTGGATCGCCTAAGGGGAACAATGGAGGCGCTTCTGCTCCTCCATGAGGAAGAGGATTTTTAGCCTAGGGGTTCCGTCCTTTGGGAGATCCCCCTACGGGCTCAGGACCACTTGAGCCGGGAGATCGACCTGAATAACCTTCGAACAGCCGAGGGACCAACGTTTGCAGGTTACAAAGAGAGGGCCGACCTCTCGTTGGGCTCTCAACACCCTCATCCGGAGGACGTTAGTAATAAGTCATCGGAGAATAGGTGCGACGTGCTAGGTAAAGATGTCAACAACGATAATAACAATTATGCTTCGGCTCCGGCGAGCTCGGCGGTTCTGGTGAAGACTCGGTGCATTCGTAGAAAGACCGTAGCTAGGAGAATGGCTCGGACAAAGCTGACTTCCCGAAGGGTTCCTTATGACCTTCAGGACGAGGCTGACCCGTCGACCGCCAAGGTCGTCAAGTCAAAGACACTTGAGAGGTGAAGACTCGTTTTGGATGAGAGTCCAGAAATGGTTTCTCCGGTTGGTAAGTAATTAAAAATTATTTTCTCGTTGCCCCGGTTCTAGATGGATCGTCGCTTCTCGGATGCCTACACAGTCACCGTCGCCTGCCTCCCCCTGTACACCCTTCCGGCGTGCATGAAGAGGATCTTACAAAAGAAGAAAAAGGCGAAGAAGACAGAGGACGAGAAGGCCGCTTCAAAGGAGGACCCGATCATGATACCAAGCAGTTGGGATATACCAGAGAAAGATTTTAACCTCTACTTGTCGTGGGTCGGCGGTCCTAAGAGGGCTTTTTTTTGTAGGTTCCCGAGGAGGATTCGATGGTTGATCCCCCCGAGGGCTTCCTTGCCTTCTTTAAGCTTTCGAGTAGGTTTGGCTTCCGGTTGCCCCTTCTCCCTTTCTCCCTCGCCTTCTTGAGGTCCTCGGCGTTGCGCCATTGCATCTCATTCCTAACACTTGGGGACACATCATCTCTTTTAAAATCTTTTGCAATGTACATCAAATAATACCCACTCTCGGCCTATGGTCCCTTGTGACCAACGGCCACAAACCTCATCCTACTGTAAATTCCCTTTTCTTTTTCGAGCCGAAGTTCGAATGCGTCTTCGGGCCCTTGGTTCCCTCCACGAACCATAGTTGGATTAGCGACTGTTATTATGTCGGGACCAAAGAGGGGGGGTATACTTCGACCATCGAGGAGGAGTGTAAAGACTAACTGAGCTGGGATCCTCGGGAGTACTATCGCAAGGTTACGGATGCAGATCTCCAGTTGTTGGACACCGACTTCCTAGATGCCATTGGGGACCATCTCGGACATCATGCCGAGAGTGCATATGGTACGAGGGCTGAGCGTCGGGATGCAAGTGAGGCTATGACTCCTTCGGACGGAGCTATCGAGGGGGTTTCTTCTCCCAGGGATCATGATGCCGCCCTTCCTGATGATGCAGCTACTCCTTCGTCTCCTCATTCTCCCTCACCCTGAAGAGGGTTGTAATTGTTTTCCCTTTTGTAATGAATTGTGTACAATTTTTTGTTTTCAATGAATGTTTTTGCCCTTTTCGATGCTGGTGTTTCATCTCTTATTTCCGTGCTAGACTTGTTCAAGTGATGCTTGTTAAGAGTGTGACGACGATTCATGGTGAGGATAGGGTCTCCCGTCCCTCTGCCCCTACTTGAACAAGTCCAGGGCAATTGTGTTGAAAAGGGGTTTTGACCGGGGGGGGGGGGTCTCCCTTCGTTTGTCGGGGGGAACATGGGGTTCTCTATTGCGCCGAGGGTGGATCTTCTTGCCGTTAACACTTGGGAAGTTTGGGTTCCCACTGAGGAGGCTTGCAAATGGAGAGACTTCTTTATGCATGCGTTATCTTCTTTGGAAATGCTCCGTTCTTTTCCACATACTTCGCCATTTTCCTATCTTTTTGGGGTGCATTACGCCATGTGTCGCATATCCCCTATTTTCCTCGAATGATCTGGACTGTTGACCGTGCTTAGCCTTGCTTATAAAAGGAGGCCTTTGGGTCATTTTCTTCTTGCACCTTTCCTTTTCATTTTCCTCTGAGTAGGGAACATGTCTTCTCTTTGCCGCTATTCTGTCCCTTTCATCTCTTCTCCCCTTTTTCTCCATGGCGGGATGAGTTTCGTCCATGGCTATGACATCCCTGGTGGTCTCGTCTTCGGGCATGACACATATCTAATGCTTTCTGACGATCATGTCCTTTTTGAAGTATACTTGCTTATCTCATCAGTCTTCGACGGTGAACATATTTAACTTACGAGGGGTGTCGGTTGGTCCGAGGTCGTGTCGTTGTTCTTCAGCCTAAGAACCACTAATGGGTATTTGATGGATTTTCATCCACTTTCCATTCACAGGGTAGAAGATGAGCTTGTCCCCGGATCATCGCCCCCGGCCAACTGTCTCTTCTTGGAGCTAAGAGAGGCAGCCTTGCCTGGATGTTGTATCTCGTCCCTGCAGGAAGGAGTGGTGGAGCCAGAAGAGGATTTAGTGGAGTTGAGATCTAGGAAGAGGTGTTGGGAAATGGTGGTGGAGGGTGCGTTCAAAATTTACTCCTCCAAGATGGAAAGACTGGGCGTATTACATTACGTCATCGTCCTCCGCCTTGTCTTCTTGCATCCTATCATCGGCCTCTTGGCTCTCTTCCTGCAGCTTGATGTGGGTGCCCCTTCCGCTGGAAATTGGGGGTTCTCCCCTTCAAGGAAGAACTTGGCACATTATTGTCTTTGTATGTAGAAATCTTTGTAAAAGGGCTTCAAGAAATGAGAATGAGGTTGTTAGATATATGTCCCCTAGAACGGGGTCTGGTCTCTTGTTTTACTTTGCTTTGTTGTTTCACTTTGTCTATTCTTGTGTTTGTAGTTTAGTCAATGCATTAGACTTAATTCGTTTGCTCCCAGGGTGGGGTCTCGTCTAAATGTGTGTTAGACTTAGTTCATTTGCCCCTAGGGTGGGGTTTAGTCTAAACGTGTATTAGACTTAGTTTATTTGCCCCCAGGGTGGGGTGTGGTCTAAACGTGTATTAGACTTATTTCATTTACCCCTAGGGTGGGGTCTCGTCTAAACGTGTATTAGACTTAGTTCATTTTCCCCAAGGGTGGGGTTTCGTCTAAGCGTGTATTATACTTAATTCATTGGCCCCCAGGGTGGGGTCTCGTCTAAACATGTATTAGACATAGTTCATTCACCCCCAAGATGGGGTCTTGTCTAAACGTGTATTAGACTTAATTCATTTGCCCCCAGGGTGGGGTCTCGTCTAAACGTGTATTAGACTTGGTTCATTTACCCCCAGGGTGGGGTCTCGTTTAGGCATGTTGGGTAGAAGGGGTTTACAGGACAACATGTAGACGGAATGCATATGAGACGAAAGAAGTTTCATTCCTGGCTTCTTGGGGGAGTCGACCCCTTTCGGCCAACTGCCTTACAAGATGGATAGAGGGATGTCTAGGGAAGCCCACCCCTTTCGGCCAATGGCCTTACTAAATGGATAGAAGGCTTTTGGGGGAGCCTACCCCTTCATCTAGAAAGTCAAGGAATTCAAAATTTGTTGAGGTTGTTAAGGGGTGCCTACCCTGACAAGTCTCCGTGACGAGACTGCGTTCTATACGAACAACTTCTGGAGGTTGTTGACATTCCATGGTCTACCTATCTTCATCCTTTATGGAGTCTCCAGTCGATAAGTCTTTCAATTTATTACTTCTGTCACCCTGTAGGGTGCTTCCCAGTTGGGCGTCATCTTCCCTTCTTCGTTCTGTCTGGCCACAGACACCATGGTACTTAAGAAGAGGTCTCTGACATTCAGTTTCCTTGCTTTCACTCTTCGATTAAAGGCTCTTCTCATCCTTTGTTTGTCGATCTCGGGTCTCAACAGTGAGTCCCCTTGTACCTCTGGGAGGAGGTCCAGATTATTTTTAGCCTCTCGTCGCTTGTCTCAGTGTGAAAGTGTTCGACCCTCATGCTCTCGTTGGCTAGTTCTAGTGGCAGTACTTTTCAGAACCATACACGAGATTGAACGGTGTCTCCCCTATGATGGCTTTCTCAGTTGTTCTTGATGCCCACAAAACCTCTGTCATCATGTCGGCCCATAGCCCCTTGGCTTTATCAAGCTTCTTCTTGATTCCATTCACCGAGATTTTGTTGCTTGATTCCACCTGACCATTCGTCTAGGGTCTTACCACGACTGTGAAGTTCGTTTTCACCCTGTAATCCTCCAGCCAATCGGTAAGATTCGGTGTATCAAACTGCCGATCGTTTTAGAAGATGATACTTTGAGGAGTGTCGAAGCGTGTGAATATGTTCTCTAGGATGAACTTCTCTACATCGGCTACCGTTATGTTCTTTACGGATCTTTCTTCGATCCACTTGGTGAAGTAATCGACAACGACGATAGCATACTTTAGCTTGCCTGGGGCTTGTGGGAAGGGACTCACTATGTCCATGCCCACATGTAAAAGTGCACTGGAGAGAGGATCGGTGTGAACTCGACGGAAGGTAGCTTTGGGACCCGAGCAAAGACTTGGCACTTCTCGGAGCTCTTGATCATATTGGCTGCGCCGCTCTTCAAGGTGGGCCAGTAGAAGCCTAGCTTTGCGATCTTGTGCACTATGGTTCTTCCTCCTTGATGGGCCCCACAGATGCTAGAGTGGGCTTCTCGAACAATATCGTTTCCTTGCGTCTTTGAGACGCATTTCAGTAATGGATGGATCAGTCCCTTCTTGTACAGGGTGTCATCCCCAAACTCAAACCATTTAGCCCTTTTTTGGAACTTCTTTGCTTCCTTCTCGTCGTCGGGGTGCTTCCCTTCTCCCACCCACGCTACCAATGGCTCCATCAATTCGTCTCTAAAATTGAGCAAGAAAACTTAAGGTTCAGGTTCAATACTTCTCTTCTCCTTTTCCTCCCAGAAGATGTTTCAGGAAACCCCTTCGGCCGACGAGCTAGCTAGCCGAGCTAGCGCATTGGCATGGTGGTTCTCTGGCCAGGGGATGTGCTATACTGCTACCTCGTCGAAAAGTTTGATCATCTCTCGGACTCTTCCGAGGTACGCGTTCATACCTTCTCCCTTGGCCTTGTAGTCACCCGGGATTTGTGAGATGACGAGTTGGGAGTCTATCCTCACCTTGACTTTCCTTGCCCCGAAGGATTGGGCCATTTCCATTCCGGCGATGAAGGCCTCATGCTCAGATTCTTTGTTAGATGCATGGAACCCAAGTCTCATCGCGTACTCGAAAACATCTCCCTTAGTCGAGGTGGTGACAATGAAGGAATATGTCCTTCC
>ONZA01015157.1:0-14259 GCA_900322205.1 Kewa caespitosa | reverse complement strand
TAAATAATTTAATTATTTTAAACATACTTGGCCTTCAAATATTAAGAATTTCCATTGTTATTTGTGTTCATATATTTTTTTTTTGGTAAGTAATAACATTTCATTCATAGCCCAAAAATACAATCACCTATATTGGCTATAGCCACATAACTTCAGCAAAAAAAAACCTATTATGTATAGAACATGTTTCTCAACTAGTTAGCATCAGTCATCTTAAGATTCTGAGGCTTTAGGTAGCTTAGCCTATGTGAGACCTCAAACTGAATCATCTTGGAAGTCTGCATAGGCCTTGGAACACGATGGTTCCACACTTCATTATTTCTTTCTCTCCAGATATGGTAGATCAAAGCAGCAGCTATGGCATAAAGCACATTCCTTCTGAATCTACATTTCTGACTCTTCCTCTACATGACTCTAATCAAAGCAGCAGTGTCACTAATGGGATTAGTTACCCCCAGCCAAGCCCTTACTAACTTGACACCTCCTTAGAAAATTGACACCTGAAATAGAGATGATCTCTATTCTCCTAACCAACACCACAAAGGGGACAAATGTCAGAATCACAAACATGGGCTGTAAGCAGTCTCTCTCTTGTCAGCAGTCTATCTTGTGCTTGAATCCAACAAATGAAACTATGTTTTGGCACATTTTATCTGCACCATACCCATCTGTCCCAATTGAATTTATTCTCATCTTGCTACAACCACTTGTAACATGTAGCCACTGTATATCTCTTACCGAGAGCTTGTTACCAAGTACCTTGCTCATAACCTCTGTTAAATAGTGCCCTCAGATCTCAAATTTGTCCCCAAGCCCAGCTTGCCCTCTGAGGTGGCTTGTGTAGCCACAAATTTCCATGTTTAAAATACACATGATTCACCCACTTAACCCAAAACATTTCAGCTTTAGCCTCAATATTCCATATGTACTTCCCAATAGAAACTCTACTCCAAGCAATGCAATCCTTAAAACCTAGTCCACCTTGACTTTTAGGTTTGCAAATTCTAGTCCAGGCAATAGGGGGAGGCTTGGAAAAGACAATGCATCCTTCCAAAAGAAAATTCCTACAAAGACCATTTCTCTGGTCCAACACAAAGGCAGGAATAATGAAGATAGAAGCCAAGTAGGTATGGATACTCATTAGGAATGAATTAACCAACTGAGCACTTCCAGCATAGGACAAATGCTTTGACCTCCAAATGTTAACCTTAGCCATAATCTTTTCCACCAAAACATCATAATCTACAACCTTGAGTCTTTTACCAGCTATAGGGACCCCCAAGTATCTGAAGGGAAGGTCATCTAGCTGTTACCCTGAGACTCTCAAGATCCACTAGTTCAAGATGTGCTTTCTCTGGCACTGAATTAAAAATGGTTTTAGGAAAAATGGCATAGTTTGGCAGCATGGTAATTAAATGAAAAATGTTCTACATTGGTTTCTAAGAAAACCAATAGTTCAACACCAGTTATCTTTTCAAACGTTGTTGATGTATAGCATGAATCAAAACGTCTTTAAGGTTAAAGTGTTGCTGAATGATTTAATAACGAGTGTAAAATAAAAATGTTGTAGGTGTTAAAATGAGAAAAATGGGAAAAAGAAAAACTAACATGAGGACCCATGATCTTTGCCACATCTGAAATCCACCTAATCCTAAAATAAAAAATAATAATAATAAAATCAAAACCCTAACATCAGAATTCACAAGCCCCAACTTACAAACTTAAGTTCACTCTCACGATCTCAGCAGATCATCATCCCCCACCACCTTCCCCTCCCCTTCGACTTATGATGGGTCCCATCGGTGTCATTGCTGGCAGCGGTGACCTGAGAAGTGTCATTTTCTCCAATTGAGTTTTGTCAGCATAGAAGATAACTCCTCAAAATTGGGTTAGTCTCGAGCCCCATCTCCAATGATGAAAGAGGCGGCACTAATCTACAAATCGAGCCCTAAATTGCGATTCAGTTAGTCATTAATCCTAGTAAGATGTTGTACCTTTTTTGTTCTGAATTATTAGTAGCTTGTTTTGATGTTACTAAGTTATTTTCCATGTCGAATCTTGCTTAATTGATCCAATCTTAAGCAGATTCATAAGTAAGACCTTACTTTAGAATCATATTACACTGTGTATTGGGTATGTGAATGTTGTACTTCTAGTGTTGCTTTCTTTTTCATATATTTATTTTGGTTCATAATAATTGTTATCAAGTTTGGAGTGTTTATGAAAATCGAATATTTCTTGGATGGGAGATTGCCTGCATGTCATCTACAAATAGAATACAGGTCTTGGTGCACGCAACTGGCTTTTGTAGTTTGAGGTAGTACTGAGTTCCTGATTTTCTGAATAGTTTTTCCTATTCTGGTTGGTACACTTTGAGATGGAATATTATTATTTTTTTCATAAAAGGTAAAAGGATTATATACTTCCATGAATTTGTCATGAGTAGGAGAGCTAGTAGGTAGCTTTTTTTGTAGTAGTTTCAACTAATTAGAAACATAAAAGAGACATTATTTTTCATATAATTGTCAACAATCTAGTATGCATCAATTTCTCCTTCTTTGATTGGATTTATAAGGAGAGTTTTCGACTCACATATACCTGAGTATATATATGAGACTCTATGTTGTTATGTTTACGCTGAAATCTCACGAGTCTGGAGTCGTGTCTAGTAGGGTTTAGGGGGTCGAAACTCGAATGTAAGGTTCTTTATCAAGACTAGTATTGACTAGGCAAGACATTGTCAATGAATGACTTAGTATTACTCAACAAATGTGAACTTTGTTTACTAAGCGTAGAAAGTTAACGACTAGCCAAACAGATTTGTTAGGCTAATACGTCTTCATATATATACAGAACATAGGCATGCATTTTGAACTATGATTACATTTCTGATCCTTATGGGAGCTTATTGGCAAAATACATGATATTTCAGTTGTTCCTTTATCTTTGTTTCTTTTTCTTTTGCATTGTATGTGTCAAATTACCAGATTAGATTTCTAGTGGAGCATTACTTAAGATGTAGAGTTGTTATATTCTCCTGCAAAAAAATGCCATTTTTACTAGATTTTGATGTCGTTTTGGCTTAATAGTCAAAAAGGTTGCTCAAAGGAACGAAATTAGTCGTAGTGGAGTAGTAGACAGCTTAATGATATCCAAGACTCACATGGAAATCTTGTTCTCACGCATTACAAGTCCAAAGAATGGCCAAATACCAAACATTATCAAGATCTTTGCTTTCCATATGGGAATAAATGATCTTGTTGACAAAGTAAACTACTTAAGGCCATACTTTAACATTAAAATTTAATTGAATATTTTCATTTTCCTTAATTGTTTACATAGTAGTCTAGTAAATTAAACTTAAAAGTGTCAGACATTCATGTAAATAAAACTACCTACCACCAAACTACCTACACCGTAGACTCAGGTACGGTGTAGGATGTGCGTTATGTTTTTTTATGGGGTTTTGTGCATGGGACACGGGGCAAGTCTTCATAGCACAAGGTCAGGTGTTTTGTACACAGGATGAGTGTCAGATGTGTTCCATGCACAACACATGGTCGGGTTTGTACAAGGCTGTTTTCTAGTTTGTACAGGTCTGTTTTCCAGTATGTAAAGGGCTGTTTTGTCGTGTGTAAAGGGTGTTGTTTCCTAGTCTGTACATGGTCACGTCTGTTGTATGCAAGATGTGTGTCAAGTTTGTTCTATGCACAACATTAGGTCAAATTTAGTTTGTGGCTGGATCTAGTTGTGGCTAGTTTCTTCTTGATTCAATAATGCTCGTTTCTTTTTTTTGACTACATGATTCAAAATACTCGCTTCGCGTAGAAGACTTTAGATTAGGGCTCAGATTACACTTGCACTTACCAAAAGCAGCACTCAGTAAAATGACACTCAAAAATGATGCAATTATCTCAAGTTTAATCATTTACACTTGTGAGTACAATTAGTTTTAAGTGTTTTGTGGCTTTACATAAACACTACTCTTTATTTTATTGCGTTTCAAGGAGATTCGTGATCCATGTACACACATATAGATTAATGACGTCAGAGACATGGGGACATGAAATTTCTTGCGGAGGGAGTTGGAGCATGCAACATTCGACTAAGTAGCTTCTTTTCACGGTTTAGTGACAAATAGATGATTTTTCTTAATTATTAGCTTCATTTATGGAGTTTGTGGATTGGTTAATAAATGTGAAAATGTTAATTTGGAATCTTATATAAATAGTGTATTTTGTTGGACAGATTTTTTGGTTCGTGTAATCATGTTAATAGTACACAAGGTGTGTAAATGGGGGAACATTATGACTCAATTTGAACATTGTATTTGGATGTTAATTGTTTTTAAAAAAAATATTAGATTTTTACAACGATTTTAATGCAAAAGCGAAATAAAAACATCATGTTTCTACTGCGGTTTGGTCAAAAACCGATGTGATTATCATTTTCCACAGAAGTTCTTACTTGCGCCAATTATAGATAGTCTCTTTCTACGACGATTAAGTAGAAAACCACTGTAAAAACATGTTTCTAAAACATTTTGATAACCGCTGTAAATATTTAACTTTCTATGAACCCCACATTAATGATGGCTCATCCCTTGCACGGACCCGTCATGGTATGCCGTTTTTACCCGTCACTAAATGGGTATTCTTCACTAGTGATCCCTGCCAATATCTCCTCGCTTATATTACAGCCATACAAAGCAGATTTGCTAATATTGGCTTCTAAACCTAACACTTGAGAGAATGTTGCAAATCCCCTAAGCAACAAAGGAGCAGACTCATAATCACCATGTGAGAAGAGCAGCAAGTCATCTGCAAAACATAAATGATTCAACCTCATATAGCCACACTGAGGATGGAATTAAA
This sequence comes from Kewa caespitosa, assembly GCA_900322205.1. Taxonomy (NCBI): domain Eukaryota; kingdom Viridiplantae; phylum Streptophyta; class Magnoliopsida; order Caryophyllales; family Kewaceae; genus Kewa; species Kewa caespitosa. The sequence continues at coordinate 9,385 of ONZA01015157.1, read as the reverse complement.
AATTTGGTAGCTCCCTAATGTATCTCATAATTCTAAACAGGTAATCCATACATATGACGAAAGAGCAAAGGGGAAAAGGGATCCCCTTTTCTAAATCCTCTTTTCCCCTTGAAAAAACCATGCAGAGAACCATTGATGTCGAAAGAGTATGTAGGGGTAATTTGTGTTCATATTTGATGGTTTTTAACGATCGTTTAAGTTTAAAGTCGACTTCTCTTTCAATTAACGAATCACTGAAAGTTATTTTCAGAATTGGATCATGTTTGGGTTAGATACCTTCAATTTTGATGATTTCAATCATAGTGGACTTTTAAATAAAATGAATTACCATCACACTTGCCTTTCATGTTGAACGCCTCTCAACAATCGTTATTGTTTTAAGTGTATTTATGTTTCAATTGATGAATAAATCATAACTATTTTTTATAATAGGGTCATATTATGGTTAGAATTCAAAAATATTTATGATTTTAATCATACTAGGCTTTCAAATAATTATTATTGCGGTAGCAATTGCTTTTCATAGTTAACGATTTTTCACCAACGTTAGTGTTTTAAGCCAATATTGATCATATAAATTATATAGGGCCTTCCAATTAGAAGAATTTTTGATGCAATTACTTTCAATATTATCGCTTGTTGACGATCGATAGTGTTTTTAAGCCTATTACTCGTTTAATTGAAAAAACAATTGAAATTCTTTTGTGCAATTGGAACTCGTTCTGTTTAGTCATAAATAAAATTGATTATTTTAATCATATTTGGCATTCAAATATAAAGAATTTTTTTTTTTTATTTGTGTTCAAATCCAACGCTTTTTATCGATCGTTGGCATTTTAAGCCTGTTTCTCTTTTAATTGAAGAATCAATGACAGTTATTTTCAGATTTGGATCATGTTTGGGTTAGATACAACAAATTTTTATGATTAAGATCATAGTCGACTTTTAAATAAAATAAATTACGGTCGCACTTGCCTTTCATGTTTAAGGTCTTTTAATGATCGTTATTGTTTTAAACGTATTTTTCATTCAATTGACGAAAAAATCATAACTCTTTTTTTGTAATAGGGTCATTTTGTGGTTGGAAATCAAAAAAATTTATGATTTTAATCATTCGAGGCTTTCAAATAATTTGAATTGCGGTCGCAATTGCTTTTCACATTTAATGCTTTGTAACGATTGTTAGCGTTTAGAGCCTATTTTTCTTTCAGGTGATAAACCAACTACATGAGTTTTTGAAATCAAAACATTGTTTCATGATATACCACCAATACTTATCATTTTAATCACACATGGCTTTTAAACAATTAATGAGAATTGCGAATGCAATGGCTGTTCATACATAACTCTTATTAACAATCATTTGCGTTTTAAGCATATTTCTCTTTAATATGACTAACCCATTGAAACTATCTAACAAAAAGGGAATAGGTTCAGGCGTTATACCAATAAAATTTATCATTTCAATCATACTTGGCTTTACAATTAAAAGAATTTTTGTCGCAATTGTTGTTCAGATTTAATGCTTCTTGATGAACTTGAGCGTTATTAGCGTATTTCTCTTTCAATTGGCAAAACAATAGAATGTATTTTTTCAAATTCAATCTTTTTTTCGTTAGATATCAACAAAGTTTTAAAAATTGTGGTTGTAATTTGTGTTCATAATTAACACTTTTTAATGATCGTTAGCGTTTTAAGCGTATTTCTCTTTCAATTGATGCTCCAATCGAAACTATTATTTGAAATTGCATCATGTACTGTTAGATGTAAGAAATGACTTTATTTAAGTCATTCTATTCTTGCAAACAATAAAAATTGCGACTTCCATTTTTGTTCATATTTAACGATGTTAAACGATCGTTAGCGTTTTAAGCCTATTTCTCTTTCTATCGACAAACCAATAGAATCTATTTTTAAAATTTGAACATGTTTTGAACATATAAAATTATTATTTTTTATCATAATTGAACTCTATTTTAAAATAATAAGAATTGCGGTTGCAATTACTTTTCATAGTTAACGCTGTTTGACAATCCTCATAGTTTTAAGCCTATTTATTTTTCAATTGACGAACAAATTAAACTTACATTTTTTAAATTTGAAATTTTTTCATTTCATAAAAAAAATATTGATCATATAAATCATACTCGGATTTAAAATAACAAGTTTTTCAGGTTGAATAGTTGTTCATATTTACCGCTTTTAACGATTGTAGCCTATTAAGAGTATTTCTCTTTCAATTGATGAACCAATTGAAACTATTTGTTAAAAACGTACCATGTTCTAGTTAAAGACAACAATATTTATTATTTAAATCATACTGGTCTTTCTAATTATAAAATTTGCGGCTGCTAGTGTTTTTCAAATTTATCGCTATTTAACGATCGATAGTGTTCTAAGCTTATTTCCTTTCAATTGAAAAACCAATGGAAATTATTTTGTACAACTGGATCTTGTTCTGGTTTGTCATAAACAAAGTTGATTATTTTAATCATACTTGGCCTTGAAATATTAAGAATTTGGGTTGTAATTTGTGTTCATATTTAATGCCTTTTAACGATCGTTATTGTTTTACGCGGATTTCTCTTTCAATTGACGAACAAATCATAACTATTTTTTTATAATAGGGTAATTCTATGGTTAGAAACCAAAAATATTTATGAGTTTAATCATACTAGGCTTTCACATAATAAGAATTGCGGTTTCATTTGCTTTTTACATTTGACACTTTTAAACGATCCTTAGTGTTCTAAGCCAATAATGATCATTTAATCATATTGGTCTTTCAAATTATAAGAATTTTGGTTGCAATTGCTTTCCTTATGATAGCTTTTTGACGATTGATAATGTTTTAAGCGTATTTCTATTTTAATTGAAAAACAAATTGAAACTGTTTTGTAAAATTGGATCTCGTTCTGATTAGTCATAAATAAAATTGATTATTTTAGTCATCTTTGGCCTTCAAATATTAAGAATTTTGGTTTTAATTTGTTTTCATGTTCAATGCTTTTTAACGATCATTGGCGTTTTAAGGCTATTTCTCTTTCATGTGACGAATCAATTACAGTTATTCGGAGTTTGATCATGTTTGGGTTAGATACCATTCATTTTCATGATTTCAATCATAGTTGACTTTTAAACAAAATAAATAACGGTCACAATCGCCTTTCATGTTTTACGCCTTTTAACGATTGCTATCGTTTCAAGCGTATTTCTTTTTCAATTGACGAAGAAATCATATGTTTTTATTTTTTTTATTAATTTATTTTTTATTTTTTTTATAATAGGGTCATGTTATGGTTAGAGTTAATTTTTTTTCATGATTTTAATCATACGAGGCTTTCAAATAATTAGAATTGTGGTTGCAATTGCTTTTAACATTTAACGCTTTTTAAAGATTGTTAGCGTTTAAAGCCTATTTGACTTTCAGTTGACGAGCCAACAGGAACTATTTTTTTAATTAAAGCATTATTTGATCATTTGCTACCAATACTTAGCAATTTAATCAGACACATCTTTTATATAATGAGAATTGCGTATGCAATGGCTGTTCGTATTTAATGCTTATTAACAATCATTTGCGTTTCAAGCGTATTTCTCATTAATCTGACTAACCCATTGAAACTATTTTATAAAAATGGAACAGGTTCCGGAGAGATACCAACAAAATTGATCATCTCAATCGTACTTGGCTTTACAATTAAAAGAATTTCTGTTGCGATTGGTTTTCGTATTTAACGCTATTTGACTATCGTTAGCGTTATAAGCATATTTTTCTTTCAATTGGCAAAGTAATTGAAATTATTTTTTTCAAATTCGAGCATATTCTGATTAGACATAACAAGATTTTATGATTTCAATCATAATCGGCTTTAAAAAAAAAAAAAAAGAATTGTGGTTGCAATTGTTGTTCGTATTTAACGCTTTTTGACGATCTTTAGCATTATAAGCCAATTCTCTTTCAATTGAAAAAACAATTTAAATTTCTTTGTAAAATTGGATCTTGTTCTGGTTAGATATCAACGAAATATTTTATCTTAATAAGACTCGGCCTTCAAATATTAAAAACTGTGGTTCTAGGTTGTGTTCATGTTTAATGCTTTTTAACGATCATTAGCGTTCTAAGCGTATTTCTCTTTCAATTGATGAACCAACTGAAACGATTATTTTAAATTGACCATATTTTTTTAGATATAAACAATTAAGGTTATTTAAATCATCATAAGCTTTCAAATAATAATCTTGCGACTGCAATTGCTGTTCATGTTTAACGATATTAATTGATCGTTAATGTTTTCAGCCTATTTTCTTACAATCGATGAACCAATAGAATCCATTTTTAAAATTGAAACTTGTTTTGAATAGATACCCAAAATATTATTCATTTCGATTGGACTCTATTTTAAAATAATAAGAGTTTCGGTTGCCATTGCTTTTACAATTAACACTATTTAATGATCCTCATCATTTTTAGCCTATTTCTTTTTCGATGGACGAACAAATTAAATTTACATTTTTAAAATATAAAAAATAGTTAATTTGATATCAAATATATGGATCATTTAAATCATACTCGGCTTTTAAATAACAAGTTTATTAGGTTGAATTGTTATTGTAGTGTATTAAGCGTATATCTCATTCAATCGACAAACCAATTGAAAATATTTGAGAAAACGGGCCATGTTCGGATGAAATACAACCAATATTTATCATTTAAATCGTATTGGGCTTCCTAATTATAAGAATTGTGGTTGCAAGTGATTTCCATAGTCATCGCTTTTTAACGATCCATAGTGGGTTTTTGTTAGCGTTTCTGTCTCTAGGGTTTCTTTTAAATCTTCCTAGGGATTTCGGTTCTTTGGGGATTGCGATTGTGCTACTTTCTGTGCAACGGCCAGAGGTCGTCAACCACAAGGGGGACGAGGTTACAGGCGCAATAAATCTCAGCTATGTAGAGACAGAGAAATGTGATGATTTTATTGTTAAAATTGATCAAGTTGACATTTAGGAAGAGGTGGAATTTTGGAAACAATCTATTGTTTGCTTTGCCTTAGGAGCTAAACCTCCATATCAGGTGATGAAGGGGTTTATGTTGAGAATTTGTGGTGAAGCTCATATTGATTGAATCGTTTCTTTGCAATCTGGGATTTTCTTGGTTAGGTTTGAGTCCATGGAAATTAGGGGGGAGATAATATGGAGTGATGTGTAGTACTTTGATGAAAAAGCCCTTAATCATCAAGCCTTGACATGAAGATAAAGAGATCAATAAGGATGATGTGCGAATGGTTCCTATATGGGTTCAGCTTCCTGAACTGGATATCAAGTATTGGGGGATGCAAACTTTGAGTAAGATTGGAAGCTTGATTGGGAAGCCATAAAAAACAGATAAGGCCACTCAACACAAAACAAGACTGAATTATGATAAAATTTTGGTGGAGGTTCGGGTGACTGAGGTGTTGCCTTAAATTGTGAAATTTCAAAGAGAGAAGGGATCTGTGGTTGAGCAAGAGTTACTTTATGAGTGGAAGCCTGTCTTTTTTACTCATTGCAAAGCTTTTGGGCATGAGCTAGAGAAGTGTAGGAAGAAAAAAGGGGGGCCTGAACCTTCTGGGGTGACTGGAGCATCTGAGGTGGGAGGATTTGTGAGTGAAAAGCATAATGATAAGAAACCAGAAGGGCATAGTGAGGATCCTACTTATCAAAGGAAGCTTGCTACTAGTTCAGCTTCAGGGGGTGGGCCTGCAACTACATCCCCAAGGCTGGTAACTGGCTCTTTGGTTCCATCTGTTGTTCCAGCTATTTTCCATGATGGTGAAGGGGGTCAACACTTGGATTTGGGGGATGGATTTATAGTTGTTACTAGGGGAACTAGTAATAGACTAGAACCTGAGAGTAGGGCTATGGGTGTGAGTAATGGATTTTGTGTTTTGGGTGCTACTTTGAATGTGGATGGTGGTGATGGGGGCCCTCAAAATGGGCAGGTTCTGGCTCTTTTAGATCCTCCCAATGGATAGTGTGGGTTATTGGAATATAAGAGGGTATAATAACCATAATAAATAAACAGAGTTGCGCAAATTCTATTTTGTGAATAAACTTGGCATGTTTGCTGTATTAGAGAATAAAGTGTTGAGTTCTTGTAATGATAGGATTGCTACTAGAATTTGTCCTTGGTGGAAGCATTTTATGAATGCTACTGGAGATGTGAGAGGTAGGATTTGGGTCATTTGGAATCCATCTATTTATGAGGTTAGTATCACTGCTAATGATCCACAGATTGTGTAGTGTGGTGTGAGGCATATAATGACTCAAGCAGAGTTGTATTGCTACTTCATCTATGCTCATAATGAGGAAAAGAAGCATGATCCTTTATGGGAGCATCTTAAAAAGGTTAATACGGGTAGCTTGCCTTGGTTGTGTGGGGGCTGGGAGGAGAAGATGTGAGATGGCCTGATATTAGGGAGCTTGGAACATGGCTCATGTGCTCTAGAATACAAAAGCTGAATTATAGGGGAGCTGGATATACTAGGACCAATAAGCAAAAGGGGGTGCATAGAATTCATAGTAAGTTGGATCATGTGTTCATCAATACATCTTGGGATTCTGTGTTTGGAGGTTCTGAAGCTTATTTTCACAACATGGGGATCACAAATCATGGGCCATGTGTTGTTTCTTTCTTGTGCCATAATCTCAAGACAAGAAGACCCTTTAAATACTTCAGTATGTGGAGTATGCAAGATGGCTTTCTTGCTATGGTTAAAGGATAATGGGGGTGTAGGATAGAGAGCTATCAAATGTTTCAATTGGTAAACCATTTGAAAAAGCTGAAGAAAGGGTTCTCCAATCTTAACAAGAGCTGCTTTAGTGATATTGAAAAAAGAAGGGCGAGTGCAAGAAATGCTCTAGCTCAAGTGTAGGAGAAGCTTGCTGCTGATTTGTTCAATGTCCAATTACAACTAGAAGAGAAAAATGTTGTTGCTGAGTTTAACAGAAGCATCAAGGCTCTAATCAGTTTTCTTCAACGGAAGAGTAAGGTGGCTTGGTTTTCTAAAGGGGACCAATGCACTGCCTTCTTTTTCAATACAATTAAGTAGAGAAAGTTGACAAATGGTATTTATAGTGTGATGAAGGGCTCTTCCCTAATTACTGGCATGAGGTGGCCTCTATGTTTGTGGAATACTTCAAAGGTCTTTGGGGACTAGGAGACATGTTGCTCATGATGTGCAGGCTGAGTGCATCAAGGTGGGTTATGTCTTGTCTATGGTGGATAATAACACAATCATGGTCCCCTTCTCTGATGTGGAGATTAAAAAAGCTCTTTTTTCTATTCCCATAAAAAAGCCCCTAGCCCAGATGGGTATAACAGTGCTTTTCACAAAGATGCATGGGACATTGTAGGAGGCAATGTGTGTACTGCTGTGAGGGAATTTTTTTTGCTTCTGGTAAGCTATTGAAGCAAGTGGGAACTGCTTCTATTTCCCTACTGCCAAAAGTAGACAATCCAAAAGTGCATGCAGACTATAGACCCATTGCTTGTTGCAATGTGGCCTATAAGTGTATCAAAAAGTTGATTTGTGGTAGACTTAAAGGTGTCCTAGCAAAGCCCATTGACAGTATCAGGGGGCGTTTGTGGCTAATTGATGGACTGGCCACAATATATTGCTTAGTCAAACATAGTGAGAGGCTATTGGACGAAGAATGCTAGTCCCTCTTGTATGATGAAAATTGACTTGCAGGAAGCCTATGACACTGTAGATTTGAAAAATATTTTGGAGCTCTTCGGTTTTCATGAGAAAGTCATAGTCTTGATAATGGCTTGCCTTACAGCAACTTCTTACACGCTTGTGATCAATGGGCATTTCCATGGTTTTTTCCCAGGCCACACATGGGCTTAAACAAGGGGATCCAATGTCTCCCTTATTTTTTGTGATCGTCATGGAGTACATGACAAGGTATATGAAGCTGTGTGTGCAGGGGTGTGATTTCAAGTATCATGTTAGATGTGGGAAGTTGAAGCTTTTCCAGTTGTGCTTCGTTGATGATCTTTTATTATTCTGTAAGGCTGTTGTTGGTTCTATGAAGATTTTGGTGGATGGCTTTGCTTTTTTCTCTTCTGTATCTTGGCTTAATGTGAACATGGTGGAATCCCAGGTTGTAAGTGGGGTTGATAAACAGAGGGAGGAAGACATTTTGAAGGTTACTGGGTTTTCTAAGTGTATTCTGCCTTTCGAATATTTAGGGGTCACAGTCTATTCTAGGAAGCTTAATCATTATGACTGTCCGGTGCTTGTCCACAAAATTACCTAGAGAATTGCTGCTTGGGATTCTAAGAAGCTTTCCTATGATGGGCATGTCCAAATGATTAAATAAGTTCTCATGGGGATGTTCCTTTCTTGGGCTAGTAATTTATTTTGCCCAAAAGTGTGATCAAGCAGGTGGACAAAATGTGTAGGGATTTTTTATGGGGGACCACTGCTCCAAATCATAAGAAAGCTGTTATTGCATGGGTTGATGTGTGTAAGCCAAAGTGTTATGGAGGAGCTGGGATTAGAAATGTTTTTTCTTGGATTAAAGCTCTCATTGCATCCTTGGTCTGGAATATTAGCAACAAAGATGCAATCTATGGGTAAAATGGGCTCAAGAGCTTTATATGAAAAAGAATGATATCTGGATTGCATCCCTAGACAAGAAGACTGTTTGTACTGAAAGAAAATTTTAGAAGTTAGTGATGAATTTCAGAAGAGAGACTGTTTGTCTCACACTGTTAGATGGCTGAAAAGCAAGTCTGGGAAGTATAACACTGGCTCTATGCATGTTTGGTGTCTTGGGTGCAAGAACATAGGGATGCCTCTATGATGTGGAGCCCTGTTAATGTCCCTGAACACTGCTTTATTTCTTGGGTTCATAACAAAGGCAGGATGAGAACCAAAGACAAACTCAAGAAGTTTTTGCAGGTTCAAGAGGAATGTGTGTTGTGTGACTGTGGGCTGGAGGAAACTGGTGATCATGTATTGTTCAGTTGTGATTACTCTTAGCAAGTTCTTCGCGTGGTGCTAGACATGCTGGGGTATCCTTCTAGACAAGGTACAAAATGGAAGTGTATTGTCAGATGGAACCTGAATATTAAATCACGAAGGTGGCGACATGTTTGCAGTGCTGCTGTGTTTGCAAGTTTGTACTTTGTGTGGAAAGAGAGAAATGATAGGCTGTTTATGCCTCAATGGACATCTCACACACCTGATGGTATTGTTAGACAGGTTTTGGAGAGTGTCAAGATTAGAGTTGATCATGTGTTTCTTTTTAATTCAGAGTTGAAAAATTGTTATCTGAACAGGTTGTATAGGGTAAACATTGGGGCTTAAGAAGTGTGGTAGTGTGGTGAGTATAT
>ONZA01015156.1:20238-30500 GCA_900322205.1 Kewa caespitosa | reverse complement strand
TTCCCCATTTATTTTTTATATTTTGGACATTTGTTATTTTTATTTTATTTTCCTTCTTTTCGGCATTTCTATTTCTTTTTATTCTTTGTGCAATTTTCATTTATTTTTTACTTATTATTATTTAGTCACATAATTCTAGAAAGTAATAAGTCAGTATCACTTTTTAGGGTTAAAAGACTGATATTTGTATATTCTTATTTTATTTTATTTTGGCTGCCCATTCAATAACGATTATTCCAATGGACATATTTATGTATATATTTGATTATGAATTATGGACAAATGAAATCGCATGCTAAAAATAAATGAATGTCAAATGGCTTAGAAAACATTTAGGTTAATATACTATTGCAACCAAATTGATCTACGAAAACTTCTAATTCGCAAGTAGTTGCCGTTCGTAAGAACAAGCAAATTGGATGCATTCCACATCCAATTTGTACCATTGCCCCCAAATCTGGACTTTGGTAAAAGACCAAAGGAGTCCAAAAGACGGTTTTCTTTATTTTTCTAAACTAAGGTGGCGACTCCAAACACCCTGATTGTGCCATTTAACACATTATAAAAAATGACATTCATACCCCTAAACGTGCACCATTTCCGTGGGGTGTACGCATGTATTTATTCAACTTCCTCCCTTTTTCTTCGAGCGAGAGGGTCGTGGGCCCTACAATAGGCGATGAGGTCATTTGGTTTCTTCACCAACCAAAGGTGCTCCAAAAGCCAAATCTTCAAAGCGAAGAAAAAGGATCAATAAGCATGCAAGAAATTGAAATATATCAAACATGTATAAAAGAACGCCTGTGCTACGAGGAGGTGCTGAACCGGCACGCCACTTGCGGGAAGGCCCCAACTCCTTCTGGCTCGCTTGTACCTCCAAGATCGCATTCAAGTCCGCCAACCCTCTGCTACTGGGAATGACAAACGAGTCCACGACGTGACCACAAACAGACTCGAGATCCCTCGCCTGCTCCTGTGCTTGGGGCTACTGGCGAGGACTACCCACATGACCCTTGGTCATATGGGCCGAGCTTCTCGATCCCTGAGCTCAAGGGGCATGTCCACCTCCACGCTGCAAATGGCTCGCAGGAGGCCTTGGCGCCCCTGTCGGCAATATCTTGCAGTTGGATGACTCCCTACAAGGGAAAATGGGTAAATTCAGCTGCTAAAAGATGATGTTGACACAAAAAAAAAGAGAAGAGCATATAAATGTACCTCTCTTGCCTGAGTCCGAGAGGAACAACACAAGCGGAACAGCTGCCGAATGTGTCTCTTCATGGCGGAGACGACCTTCAAAGTCGCCTTGGTCTCCTCTGGGTTCATCTGCAAGGTTGAACGAAAAAGAAACGTTAGAAAAATGTATCCACTGACATAATAATAAAAAGAAGCAAAGTTTGGCATGCATACCGCACAGTTCCCCTCAAGCAGTGGGAGATACTCGCACTCGTCATCCCGTATATTTGGGACCTTGAGCGTGACACAAGTCCTACACTGGTCCACATGGATCATCGACAAAGTCGGCACCGGAATGCGCATTCTGCCCTGAAAATAATAAGAAGAAAACTCCATTGGAGTTCAAAAAAACAAAGACACTATTGAAAGCGAAATAAAGGCCAAGCAAAGCTTACCTCAGCAATAAGAAGAGTGGCCAGCATCAGGCGATCGCCACAGAACACCTGATAACCGAGAGTCAGATCATCGTTGCCCAACTGCTGGATAAAGTAGGAAAATGAAGCACCCTTTGAAGCTATTCTGAATTTCCTCACATTAAGAATGTCGGTACAATAGACGGAGTCTGGAGGATTCTGAGGGACCTAGAACCTCCCAACGGTCTGTTTGGTAACTCACTCACCGAAAAACCATATGTGACCGAAAAGGCCCTCGAACAAGATTCTCTTCAAGTCGTACTCCCGGATCGCATGGCGTACCCTAGTTGGAACACCGCTCACGTCCGTCCAAGGGGTGTAGGACACCTAAAAGTAAAAAAAGAGAGAATTAGACATAGACAAGCGCATGATACACAAAAAGTGCTCGCATTCAATGTATACCTGAAGTGTGGCGAACTCGTTCAGCATCTGCCGCTTCTTTGGGAGAGAAAGCTCTCTAGCCACACCCCGGTAAGTCGATGACCAACGAGCGAGGCTCATCACATCGTGACTCGAAGAGCAAAAAGTGCTCGTAGAACCGTATCTGCACAAAAAGAAAAGGGTTAGCAATTCAAAGTAAGAACAAAAGGCAATCAAAGGCTAAAGAGAGGCATTAACTCGATCTTATTCCAGAAACAACCAAGGAGAATATATTTGATCTTCACTTGACGGCACCCCTGCCTTAAGTACTTCACCAGGGTCGCATAGCCAGGTGCGCCTTAGTTGTAGTCGCGAATACTCCCGATACCCTCAAGTGCCAAGAGGTAGAAGAAGTATAGACGAATACCCTTGTCGGCAAACAAGGTGGAGGCCAAGAGATAGGCGACAAAGAGCCACACCGTCTGATCCAACGTCAGGTCCCCGAGATGATCTGTAAGAGCGATCCTACAGATAGAGTAGGGGATGGATCCTTCATAGGGGTCGAGAGTTGAATGAATTTCGCCCCGAACATGGCCGTCAGTCTCTCCTGGCCAAGGTAGAAGGACTGGTCGAAAGGAATCGGATCACAGATGAAACCAACACCGCTGATCAACCCGAACTTAGAAGGCGTGATGATCATCTCACCCATCGGAAGGTGGAAAGTGTTGGTCGTGTCACAAAAGTTCTCCACGAGAGCTCACACGATCAATAAGTTCACATAGTCGCAGCCGCGAAGTGAACTAAACAAAGGGCCAAATCTGGTCTCCTCGAAACGAATGACAAAATTGTCGCCAAGAGCCCTAACTAGGATACGATGCATGGCGATAACCTCGGTGAGACCATCGTAACACCTAAGATTCGCCGTCTCCTCCTAAGAGAAGATTATGAGCGCAATAAAATCAACAAAAATAGCTCAAAAAAAATATCATGGGCAATGCACAAGTGGACCTATGCACATATGCGATGAGCAATTTGGTATTTTACTGAATAATATGTACATAACATAAAATTGTATTCTAAGGCTATAAACATGAGCTAAACGGTTCATTTCAATATGTTCTAGCAATACAAACATCATACAAGTCATCACAAGTGCGTTTTCTAACGAAAAATTGACGAAAACCCTAAGGTGCATTTTGTCGAATACTTGGCGTGCATGACTCAAAACAACATGTATTATCGAAATTGAAATGTATCTATGCCTATCCACCAAAAATCCATACACATACACCAGATATACGTCCCAAACAATATCCTAAGTGCATCGCATATCCATATATACATCAAAAATCATCCCAATTTCATGAATTTTGCAAATACAAAAAGGAGAGTTTCGGAACTTACATCCACATGCCTCAAACAGTAGGATAGATAACCATCGGTGTCGTATAAGAGCTGTGAGGGGTTCTACTCTAACTTCGTGTGCCACTCGCGTCTGTAGGGGCCATGGCCCTTCCCGCTTCCCGGGCGAGGGGAAAGAAGGCGGGAGTTGAATAATGGGCGCGCGTACCCCCCACGGCAATGAGTGCGTGTATGGGGTATGATTGTCATTTTTTACCATGTGTGAAATGGCACGAATTGGATTTTCGGAGTCACCTCCTTATTTTAGGAAAAAAAGGAAACAATTTTTTGATTCCATTAGTCTTTTTAACCAAAGTCTAGATTCGGGAGTGAAGGTACAAATTGGATGGGATGCTTCCAATATGCTTGTTCTTAAGAACGACTACTACTTGCGAATTAGAGCTTTGTAATTCGATTTGGTTTCACAAAGTGATTTAATCCTAAATATTTTCTAATTCATATCATCATGCACCCTATTTAGGTGATACTTTTTGACATGCATCATTCCTTTGTCCATAATTAAACCAATAAAGTACATAAATATGTCCACGGGATTATGCGTTATCGTATGGGTAACTAAATAAAGATATAATAATATACATAATAATATACAAATTTAAGTCTTATAATTCTAAAAAGTAGAATCTACCTTTGGATGGGATTTACCTTGGATTTTGTTATACGCAAAATCGTGATGGAATGGTTTTTGTGTTTAAAGGGTTTTTTTTTTTTTATTTTTTTTTTTTGTTGCAGATTTTTGGCTTAAGAAAAATATGAGAAAAATGCTCACAAAACTTCTTAAGCTTGAGAGGAAATGGCTTCTGGTTGCTAAGTGCTTTTTCTGAGTATTGGATTGATGAATGTTGTATGTTATGTATGGTTAATGCATGGGTTTATATAGTGATGGAAAATTTACTGCACTTGGGCCCAGCAAATATGGATCAATTTGCTGGGGTTAGGGCGATTCTCCTGTCATTCGATCAGTGCCCAACAAATTTGGTGTAATTTGCTGGAACCTGAACCATGCATCTGGGTTGTAACGGTCAGGGGATAGCCAAAAGACAGTGATTTGGTTGCAAATTGCCACCTGCCCAGCGAATATGGGTCAATTCATTGGGCTGCGATCGAATATGGTCCAAATCATTGGGTGGGCAACGATTTGGGCCTCAATCGCTGGCCCTTGATTTAATGCATCTGTTACTGTTCTTACTCCCCTTGGCCGGGAATCCTAGGGGGAGTCTAGAAGCTTCAAGGGTGAGGTGAAATGACCATTTTGCCCTTTGACTTCAGTTTGACTTTTGGATTTTTTGGGTTTTCAATATTTCGCATATTATAAATTTTCGGTATCCATGCCGTAGATTATTTATCGTCATTGGGTCATTTGGGGAGATACTATTTTGGTGTCAATGAAAGCCCCCACTTTGGCCGAGGCATGAAACGACGAAGGTCAAAAGTATATCTTTTTGCAAGTGTGGGATGCACTTAGCTTACCGAGTAGGTAGCTGAAAATGTATGCTTAAGGATATATGCCCATATCCTTCATAAAGGATAATACTGGCTTTTAATGACGTCCTGGGTCAGAATTAAATGAGGGAAAAGTTTATCGACATCTTGAGGTCGAGAATGTGTTTTGGAAGAGTTTATCGACATCTTGTGGTCGAGAATGTGGTTGGAAGAGTTTATCGACATCTTGAGGTCGGGAATGTGGTTGCAAGAGTTTATCGACATCTTGAGGTTGAGAATGTGGTTGGAAGAGTTTATCGACATCTTGAGGTTAAGAATGTGTTTCAAAGAGTTTATCGACATCTTGAGGTCGAGAATGAATTTGAAGGAATTTATCAACATCCTGGGGTCGGAAATGGATTTGAAGGAGTTTATCAACATCGTGGGGTCAGAAATGAATTTGAAGGAGTTTATCGACATCCTGAGGTCGGAAATGAATATGAAGGAGTTTATCGGCATCTTAGGGTCGAAGATAGATTTGAAGGAGTTTATCGACATCCTTAGGTAGGAAATGAATCTGAAGGAATATATGGGTATTTATTGACTACCCAAGTCAAAAAAGGTTGAATTTGGGTACTTATTGACTACCCGACTCAAGAAAAGTGAGTTTTGGGTATTTATTGACTACCCAAGTCCGAAAAGGTGATTTTTGGGTATTTATGGACTACCCGATTCAGAAATATTGAATTTTGAGTATTTATTAACTACCCGAGTCAGAATGATTTTTTTAAATATTTTATTGACCGTCCGGGCCAACAATTTTATCGCTTATTGACTGATTGAGCCAAAAAGAAGTTTTTAGATTTTGGAACCAACCATCTGGGCCAGATTTTTTTTCTGGGACTGTATTAATTTGAACAGTCTCGCGCTTGAATACCCGCGTTTATATACAATGGTCGAATATTTTAAACAATATATAACAAATAGGTGGGCGTCAAAATGGAAAATTTTGAACGGCACTGCAGAGGGGCCCAACAAATCTACAGTAATTCGCTGGTGACCCAGCGATATTCAGCAAATTTGCTGGTACAATGCCTCCTAGACTCATTTTGCGATTCATCTCCTTCGTTTTTCTTCGATTTCTCTCTCTAAACTCCACCGTTTTTTTCTCAAATTTTCTTCTCCACTCATCTAGAGCTTGTCTATTTTGATTCTTTACTTGAATTCGACACTTATGTCTCTTGATCCTCGAGAAATTTGCCTTATTCATTTGGTAGCTAGTTTATAGATGGGTATGAAAAGATAGTTTGATTTGTTCATTTTCTTCATAACCATGATGGTTATACGCATATTGATGGTGGGGATGATGAGGAGGAGGCCCAAGTGGGGCCGATTCATCACGATTTCTGGGGTAGGCCCGTGGTTGCCCCGGAGTACAAGAGGAAGAAAGCCGGGGAGGAACTCCTAGCCGGGAACTGAATCATCTGGCGCGAATGGAAACCATGGCGGAAGTGGAACCCATCAGTGCTCTTAATTAGCCTCGATGATCACTTGTCCTATCTCGTGAGGAACAGAGCGGTAAGTTTCAAAACTTCACACTTCGTATTTTCACGAAATTCATGTAGTGTATGGATTTTTTATGTGTATGTGATGCCATTTGGGATATGTATGTGATGTATGGATGTAGGTTTATGATGGATGGGTGTTGGTTTGTGTGAATTTCACAAATTCATGTGTTTTTGATTCACGCATGCCAAGTGTTCAACAAAATGCCCCTTAGAGTTTTCGTTGATTTCTTGTTAGAAAATGCACTTGTTATGACTCGTATCATGTTCGTCTTGCTATAAAACATCAAAATGAACCAATTGGCACATGTATTATTGCTTTAAAACATAATTTATGTTATGTATGCTTTGTTTCGTTCGGTAAAGTGCCGAAATGCTCGTTGTCCATGCGCATAGGTCTACTTGCGTATTGCCCATGATTTGTTTCGAGCTATTTTTTGTTGATTATATTGCGTAAAAAATCTTCTCATAGGAGAAGAAGGTGCACTTGAGAGGTTACGGCGGTGTAGGTGAGGTTATCGCCACTTACCGTTCTCTTGCCAGGGATCTCGGTGATGAGTTTGTCATCCGCTTCGAGGAGACCGGGATCGGTTCTTTGTTTGGTTCACTTCACGGTTGTGAGTACGTGAACTGTACAGCCATACGGTCTCTTGTTGAGCACTTCTGGGATACGACCGATACCTTCCACCTCCCGATGGGCGAGATGACGATCACGCCGTCAGAGTTTGGGCTGATTAGTGGTGTAGGCTTAGTAGGCGAGCCTCTGCCCCTGGACGGTTCCTTCTATCACGAGCAGGATAGGTTGACAGCCATGTTTGGGGTGTACTTTATGCTGCTTATGACCCCTAACGATGGGTCCATTGCTTACGCGACTTGTCGGGATGTCCTTACGGACCATCTTGATGATATGACCATGGATCAGACAATGCGGGTCTTCGTCGCCTACCTCTTGGCTTGCATCTTATTTGCGGACAAGGGTAGGTGACTTTACTTTTCTTACCTCCCAGCCCTCGTGGATTTTGGGAGGATCACTGGTTACAACTAGGACGCGCCAGGTTACGTGACCTTGATGAAGTACTTGAGGCAGGGATGTCGTCAAATAAAGAACAAGGACATTCTCCTCAGTGGTTTTTGGAAGGTGGTCGAGGTAATGCCTCTTTTTACCCTTTGATTGTGTCATTCTTGCTGTTATATTGAGCTTCTAACTCTCATCATACGCGCAGATATGGTGCTACGAGCACTTCCTAGTCTTTGGCCGCACTGTGACCAGCCTCGAGCCTTTCCTATTTTGGCTCATTGGTCGAAGACTTACCGCACCGCATATAGAGAGCTTCCTCTCCTGAAGCAGAGGCAGATGCTGAATGAGTTTGCTGCTCTTCAAGTATACATGGATTGCACGTATTTTTATTTGATGTATTATGCATCTTAGATTTGACATAATGTTATCCTTTACGAGTTTCTAGGTCTCGTACACCCCTTGGTCAGATGTGATCGATGAGGTTCGCCATGCGATTCGGGAGTATGATCTGAAGAGGATTCTGTTCGAGGGACCCTTCGATCATGTGTGGTATCTTGGCGAGTGGGTGACCCGATAGACGATTGGGAGGTTTGAGATCTCTTAGGATCCGTCGGACTCTGTCTTCTACCTTGACTGTCTTTCTAAGAGGGCGTTCGCTGCCGGTATGAGAGGTGCTAAGTTCTCGTACTTCCTTCAGCAGCTAGGTAATGATGATACATCCCTTGCTTACAAGGCATTCTGCAGTGAGCACTTGATGTCGGCTACTCATCTCTTTGCTGAGGTAAGCCTTCTGCTATGCCTCATTTTTAATTCTGCTTGTATTTGATGAACTCTAATGCAGTTTCTCTTTTTATTTCAGGGCCGAGTGCGCATTCCTGTGCCAACTCTGTCTATCATCCATGAGGACGTGTCAGGAACTCTTGTCAAACTAGAGGTCCTGGACATTCAGGATGACGATTGCGAACACCTTCCCTAGCATGAGCGGAACAACGGGGTATGCATGCCAGCTTTACCCTTCTTTTGTCTTTTTTCTTTTTTATGATTTTAGTGGTTGCATTTTACTAACGGTTGTCTCCCGTTTGACCTTGCATATGAACCCAAAGGAGAATAAGGTGACCCTGAAGGTCGTCTTCTTCCATGAAGAAGCACATCCGACGGCTCATCACTTTGGTTTGTGCTTCTCGTACTCAAGCGAGAGAGGTATATCTCCGTGCTCTTTTCTCTTATTTTTGCCAACATTATGCTCTTCGTAGCTGATTTTACCATTTTATCCTTGCAGGAGGTTGCCCAGCCTCAGCCGGTGCCACCGGTGAGGGCATGCGGCCGAGGCTCATGGGTGAGGTTTTTGCCAGCAGCCCCGGGCACAGGAGCGGGCGAGGGATTGAGAGTCCGTGGGTGGCCACGAGGTGATGACGCCTGTCATCCCAACCAGCGAGCAGGTGGCGGACCTGAATGCCATTCTAAAGGTGGAACCATCACAAGCGGGGCCTTCCCGCAAGAGACGTGCTGGCTCAGCGCTGCCTGTTAGCGACTAGTAGGTTGTTCCATGTAGTAGTGACTCCCCAAGGGTCTCTTTGAACTCCTTTTTTTTGTAAAATTTTTTGTTATCAATGAAATTTTATTTTTCCGAAAATCATTTGTTATACACACATATTTACATGAAAGATGGTAAAAGAATAAAAGTTTGTAATTATATATGCAAATAAAGAATAAAAAGATAAAATTGGATAAAGAAAAATAAATAAAGAATATCCCATGGACACATTTATGCACAAAATTGATTAAAAGGAATCAAAATAAAGGAGATGAAGATGCATTAACCTGGGGGGCAAAGGGTTTAGAGGCCTAACGGACAAAATTACTCCTACCCCCCTATTAACTCAAGATGAGTGAATGATCACTTAAATACATCGTTGGACGACCAATGAAGCTGAGAAAAAATCGCCCTAAGGCCAGCGATTATGACTAAAATCGACAGAGGCCCAGCGAATTTGGCCTTTATCGTCGGGCCGCCCAGCGAATATAAATGTATTTGCTGGGTTGAGTCTAGGCCTGATGCCTCATATTCCTTTTTGCGAGCGTTTCTGCATGTGGAGCTATAAAAGGATGGCTTTGCATGGCAGAATACTACACCCAATCACCGAAAATCTTATCTTCTCCATTTCTTAAGTCTCTTTGAGCTCCGAATCATCCCAAACATATGGCTAATCTCTTCGAGAAATCCTTTGATAGTTGGATGAACTCCATGTACATGGAGGAACTCCAACGCCTAAATACTTTTAACATTGCCATCTTTACCCTCAAAAAAGTAAAGCTTTTTGGGGTTCTTTGAACGGCGTCCATCAAGTTTTGGATGCCCGACCTTCACGTCTATTGCTTAGGAGGGACCAAAGAATTGTGTCCGCTAGTGGAGGAGTTCTCCGCGATCTTGAGTATTCCTCCAAGTATCAACATGGGGATTCCTACTTTGAGATATAGTTATGAATTCATGTTCGAGGAATAACTTGTCCTTGACCACGAGAAAGCCCTGGATATTATCGCTGGGATCACTTCAACCTTCTCAAAGTGATCGAGCACTCTTCTCCTCCTCCGGTAGAAGATGATAGTAAGGCGAAAACCTTCATTCGTCGAGCATTTGTTTTGTGTCTTCTATGCTATTTCCTTTTTGTGGGAAATGGTAAGGTGGCCCGACCCTCTCTTCTTCATGTCATCAAAATGATGGAGGAAGGGCGTAGCCCCATGGCTCTCGTTGTGGGCGAAACCATTGCTTGCTTAGACCGTTTGGCGAATGAAGAGGATGGAGACTTCTCGGGAAGTCCTTTACTTCTC
>ONZA01015148.1:38029-51617 GCA_900322205.1 Kewa caespitosa | reverse complement strand
ATGATTTTCACTATGGTTTTGTAGGATCGATACAGCGTTACAATTGACAGAATGAAAGAATGAAAGATTGTAATTTTGCTTAGTCGGAATGTAAGTCAAAAATTACTTGGGCATGCTTCTTCAGGTTCCCCTTCCCTTATATATCATTTACTTCTTATTCTTCCGCCTTCTTCCCCCTCTCCCGGACGCAGTACCCCCACTTCGCCTTTGACCCTTCTCTTGCTTCACGTGATCACAACCTCTTTTCTCTCCTTGAATCTCGTGCTGGCTCCTTAGTTAGTTCAGTCCATTAGTGGTCAGGTATGTGCCTTATGACTCGGTCAAATCAGTTATCAGGAGGAAGTCTTCTTATTCGTTGTCGTCATGGTGAATGCGCGTCTTCTTGATCAGACTTGTCTTTCTGTTTGTAATTGTCGTTTAGCCAAAAATCTTGTACTAACAGGTACCTACTACCCAGTTGACCAAATGTTGATAATTGATCACAGAATCACTCCAACTGATACTGTGTTCTTCATTTCAGCGTTCCGAGTCCGACCATTTATCTCAGTATAATTTATATTGATAATGTGATTATTGACAAGGTTTTTATTGGGCCTAGTTTACTGTAATTAGATTGTACATGGCCTTTATCCCTTATCTCTTTAAATTAGGTTATGTACTCAGTATATATATTTTGCCTCAGTTTGTGAATAATACAAAAAGAGAAATTACTCCCAAATTCTACATTGTATCAAGAGCCAAATATTGGCAACTGGGTAAATCCTAAACACAAACCAATCCGACGACCTTAACAAAACCGGCAACCACACCGACGACGACTTGACACCAACAATGACCATGACACCAAAGACGACCCCAACACCAGTGAAGTTTTCGACTCCGACGACTTATATTTAAAACTTAAACAAAACCGATAACCGAGCCGACGGGGACGACAAACGTGACACAACAACTACCATGACACCGAAAACGACCTGAACACCGATGAAGTTCCCGACCCTGACGACGATTGTCCATCTTGCTGATAACAATGGCTGGCATTGAAGGAAAGAGAAGCAAGACCCTCTATTCGACCTCCCCATGTGATCTTAAAAACTTCCCGAACCTCTCTGATGATAATTGGGCCGCACTAACCGCGATACTTTAGGTGCACAAATCAGGTGAAAGTACTGACAAATTGTCGGGTAAGTGGCTTCTTGATCTGGGAGACTCCCTCCATATGACGAGGAAAAGGAGCTTTTGAGCAATTTAGTAGATGTTGGACCCTTTTCCATAAGGTTAGCTAATGGTGACACGACGATTGCTGCTCAAGAGGGAACAATGAGCTTGGGTGGTGAACTTCAATTGCATAATGTGTTTTTTTTTTTTTTTTTTCCATTTTGAATTGCAATTTGATTTTTGTTGCTTGTCTTATTAATGATATGATCGTTATGTTGTGATATTTTCTCATAATCTATGTGTGATCCAGGACCACAATTTTAAGACCCTGATTACTGTGGGTGAGCAACGGGACGGGGTCTATCACTTTCGGGGTGTCACGAAGGCTCAAGTCCAACAAGTGATGACTACAGATTTGTTGATATTATGGCATAACCACATGGGGCATCCTTCTTTCGAAGCAATTGAATTACTTCATTTTGTTGGTAGTAGTGGTAGCGTAGTTTTTGATAATAAAGCTTGTTATATGTTTTCGAGCCAAACAAACTCGAACTGCTTTTCCAATGAATATTGATGGAGCTGTTGAAACGTTTTGTTGATTCATTATGATGTTTGGGGTCCTTATAGCATGACTTCAACATGTAGAGTGAACTATTTTTTGACTGTGGTTGATGATTTTACTATGGCTGTATGGGCGTTTTTGATGGCCGATAAAAAGGTACCCGATCTTATCGTAATTTTTGTGATATGCCAAAAACACAATTTCATGCTATTGTTAGAAGATTCATAGTGATAATGGAACAAAGTTTAGTCCATTAGAACCATTCTTGATTCAACAGGGTATATTCTTTCAAACTTCATGTGTAGTCACACCTCACCAAATTGGTCAGGTGGAACGAAAATATCGACAAATATTAAATAAAGCTCGTGCTCTGTGGTTTAAGGAAAATCTTCCTATCATGTTTTATGGTGAGTATGTCCTTGGTGAAGTGTATCTAATTAATTGTGCTCCTTTCAAACTTAAAAATGGAAAGAACCCGCATGAGGTTTTGTTTGGAACTTTGCCCTCATATTGTGCCATCAAAACTTTTGGGTGTTTGTGTTATGCGCACTATAAGGGGCGAGAGAAGGATAAATTTAAAATGAACGGTGTGAAAAGTGTTTTTCTTGGCTACTCTCACACCCAAAAAGGTTGAAAACTTTATGATGGTGATCATAAGAAGTTGTTTGTTTCTCGCAATGTTGAGTTTTTGGAGAATGAATTTCCTTATGCCGATGTTTCTGGTGCTAGTGTAACACCCCAAGCAGTATTGCTCCCACATTAGTAGAATGTGAGGAGTTGAGCTAGTTAATAAGAGTTCCAGTCCAACTTCTAAAGCAACAAGGCCTTCCCCCTTTTGGGCTTAATTGGTAGATCATGGGCCCAAGGGGGACTTCCCATGTTATTGGGTTGTTTTGCGGCGGTAGTTGGGTTGGGCTGTTACAGTTGGTATCAGAGCGACCCAGCGACCACGTGCTGTGCCTGTGGCTAGAGAGCCTAGGGCAGCCGTCTAGCGGGGATAGATTCTGGGAAAGATGAGTGTCCAAGGGGCAACGAGAATGTTGCGTTTGTTAAGTGGGGGAGTTTGTAACACCCCAAGCAGTATTGCTCCCACAACGGTAGAATGTGAGGAGTTGAGCTAGTTAATAAGAGTTTCAGTCCAACTTCTAAAGCAACAAGGCCTTCCCCCTTTGGGCTTAAGTGGTAGATTATGGGCCCAAGGGGGACTTCCCATCTTATTGGGTTGTGTTGTAGCGGTAGTTGGGTTGGGCTGTTATAGCTACTTCTGACTTTGGGATAGGCACGACCCCAATGTTTATATGTGATCTTGTTGCACAACCTGCTACTCCTGTCTAACTGAGTACTAACCAAGTCCTGTCCTAAGGAACCCTTCCCTCTCTCGAAACACTGATCAAGTCTTTGTCCTAGAGAACGGTTCCCTCACTCAAAACACTGATCAAATCCATGTCCCTCTCGTCCAGAATGATGCTCAAGCTCGTGCTTCAGGGAATAACTCCGCCATAAATTCTTATCCACATCTCTTGTCCATGGGAACTGTTCAATGCCCGAGCAGGATGTTCTTATCTCTAACACCCGAATGGGTGAAACAACCATTATGCCTAAACCCGCCGGGTCCCTGTCCAGCAACCTTTTATGATAGCTAGTGTCACGATGATGGATGTTTGAGGGAGTAATGATGTGATATCTCCTGACTTAATTTCGACTTAACAAGATATGGATCGTTGTCACCGTGAGAAAAAGTCGCCTTCTCGCTTGTGTGACTTCGTCATCAACAATGTTCATTGTCTAGACCCCCTATTTCATCTACATTGAAGGCGTTTTTAGGTATGTCTTATTCCATAGCTAATTGTGTCACATGTGCCAAGTTTTCTCCTCACCACAAGAATTTTCTTGCAGCTATTACAATTCCAGCAAACTAGAACTGTTTAAAGATGAGGTGCGCAATCCACGATGGTGTGAGGCTATGTTAAGGATATTGATGCACTTGAACGAAACAACACTTGGACGATTGAGACTCTCCCTCGAGGCAAAAAGATGCTTGGATGCAAATGGGTTTATTAAATCAAATCCAACTCCGATGGCACTATAGAGAGATTTAAAGTCCGACTTGCCATACTTGGAAATGATCGGGTAGAAGGTGTGGACAACAATAGACATTCGCGCCGGTGGCCAAAATGATCATGGTACGTACATTTCTATCTGTTATAGCTGCTAAAAAGTGGAAAGTCCACCAAATGGATATGCACAATGCTTTTCTTTATGGGTTCGGTTCTTCTAATTAATGTAGGGAAGGTGTGTCGTTTTTCAAAAGTCTTTTGTATGGGTAACGACAAACTCCATAGAATCGGTTCGCAAAGCTCTCCGACGCACTTAAAGCTTATGGCTTTGTTCAGTCTCATGCATATTACAACCTCTTTACTTATCGTTGTGGATCGCATGAGATGATGGTCCTCATTATATGGATGATTTATTTTGTGCGGGCAACGATTCATGTCTTGGCAAGATTCAAATCATATATCAGTGAGTATATTCATGTGAAGGAATCTAGGGGTCCCAAAGTACTTTTTTGGGAATTGAAGTTGCGAGAAATCCAGATGGCTTCTTTCTCTGTCAACGCAATTATGCGTTGGATGTTGTGACGGATTGCAGATTGTTGGGAGCAAATTGGGCTAGTTTTCCCATTAAAACGAATCACAAACTTTTGTTAGCTACAAAACCTCTTCTGGACGATCCAGAGAAATGTCAACGTCTCATTGGACGTCTCATTTTTTTTTTCCATGACACGCCTGGACTTGTCATACATGGTGCATACTCTCATGTAGTTCATGCATACGCCTCGTATGGAACATTGGCACACAGCTCTATGTGCGGTTCGATATCTTAAGGGTAAGCTTGGCCAATATATTATTTTGTGGTCAACCAATGATCTTCGTCATTATGGATATTGTGACTCCAATTGGGTTGGCTGTCTAGTGAGTCGCCGCTCTTTGAGTGGTTATTTTGTGATGTTAGGTACTTCTTTGACTTCTTGGAAGATAAAGAAGCAACATATGATCTCATGTTCCTTAGCAGAGGCAGAATATAGAGCTATGGCAGTGACTATATGTGAGCTCAAGTGGCTTAAGGAGCTGTTAATATCCTTCGGGTTGACTTATTCTTCGTCGACGCAGTTGTTGTGTGATAACAAGACTGCTGTGTATATTGCCACCAATCTTGTTTTTCATGAGCGCACCAAACATATGGAGCTAGATTGTCACTTCATATGTGATAGAGTTCTCACTAGCAATGTCTCCATGCATCATGTACGCACGTATAGTCAGCTTGCGGACATATTCACAAAAGCTCTTGGAAAACGACAGTTTGATTACTTTCTTTGCAAGTTGTGTGTTCGGAATTCTCACTCTTAGTTTACTGTAATTAGCTTGTATATGGGCTTAGCCCTTTATCTCTTTAATTAGGCCAACTATATGTGTATGCGCGCGCGCACGCTCGCACGTATGTGTCTTGCCTCAGTTTATGAATAATACAACAAGAGATTTTTTTTTTCTCAAATTTTACAATTTTTTTTGAAAGTACCACTCAATTTATTTTCAAACTGTGATTTCCATGAACCTAACTTATGGGTCATATTTCGTGTTCGCAAGTAGCAACGGCTTCTTTCTTTATTTATGTCTTTCTTGTTCATTGGATCGGTGAATCTTGATCCATCACAGAATTATTTCTTATAACAGTTACAAGCCTAAGCATATGAAGAGATAGAGAAGAGTAACAGGGGCAGAACCATCCTCATAAACCTCACATTGCCAACATCGTGGTAGCTAATATAGCAACGACACCATTTTCACTATGAAATTTATACTTATGGGAGCGAATGGATCAAACAATGTCCCTCGTATAGTGTTGGGGCCATGACCCTGCCGCGTGATTGGCGAAGGATTGAAGGCGCCCATTTCCCCATGGAAATGGTATGTGTTTTGGGGGTTTAAGTTTTACTACTTGTTATTCGAGGTGCTAAATGGAATAAATGGGGTGTTTAGAGTCACTACTTTGTTTTTAGGAAAACAAATAAACCATTATTTTGACTCCTCGATCTTACGGCCAAAGCCTAAGTTTGGGGCGATGGTACAAATTGGATGTGGAATGCATCCAATTCGTTCGTTTTAAACAACCACTACTTATGAATTAGGAAATTCGCATAAAGTAATTTGGTTCTATTTAAGTCATTTTTAACATAAATGTTGATCTAAGTTATCTAAAAATCAATCATTTTAGGTTATCACTTTTCACATGCATCCATATTAGTCCAATATGTCCACAAAGCAAAATAAAACAAAGTAAGAAATAACAAGGTCCTTGGGGGGAAGGGAAAGACCAAATGAGCAATTTTACATCAAAATAAATAAATAAACACAAGATAAAAAGAAATATGAGTCATTAGACCAAATAAAATAATATTGGAATTATCATATTCTTAGGGTTCGTGACATAAAAAAGAAAATGAAACAAAAAGTAAATGATGTANNNAAAATAAAAAGAGAATCAAAAAGAAAAACAAAGAAAAAGAAAGAATGCATAAAAGAAATAAAAGTCATTTAATTAGAGAAAATAACATTTGAAATTTTATTATCTCCAAATTCACGACGTAAAAGAAAGAAAATAAAATGAACGTAATGTAATGAAAATGGCGAAAATAAAAGAGAAGAATAAGAATGTGAGTCAATAAATTAAAGAAAATAATATTGGAATTGTTATTTTCACTAAATTTATGACATGAAAAAGAAACAAAAATAAAATAAAAATTCAATAAAAGAAAGAAAAAAGGAAGAAAAGATGACGAAAACACCTCTCACAAGAAAATCATCGAGGATTTGGACCCTCGGGAGCCTACCTTAGGTTGGGATCTTCTTGAACCTTTCGAGCACGTAGAATTTTGTTACTTGGAAAGGCTTTTTGCTCTTGGCGATTTGTGTTTTTGTGATTTGAGAATCCAAAGAAAATATGGAAAAATGTAAGATATAAAGCTTGAGTATTTGGGTAGAGTTTCTGGTTCTGTATTCTGTGTGTTGTGCATTCTGTTTTTGCATGGTTTATATAGGTAAGACTTCCCCCTTTGCGGTGCTCAAATTTAATGCTCTAGTGGCCAGCGTATATGGCCAAATTCGTTGGGATATTCGCCACACAGACCATCTATATTCGCTAATCGTTGGCTATTCAACGATTTTCAGAATTATCATTGTGTGTGCAGTGTATATATGCATATTTGTCGGCCTTTGCCCTTCTTTGTGCATTGAACTGCGACTTTCCTTGAGGCGCAAGCTTATTTAATTGTTCTAGAAGCCTCTAGGGTAATGTGTTTTGTCGTTTTTGCATTGGACTTCGTACAATCTCGAGTTTGTTGGTCCGCATGCTAAATAGTTTAAGTAATGTTGTTCCTTAGGCTAGTTATTCTCATCGGGTCATAGGGGCGACACTATTTAGGTGTCAACAGAAGCCCCCACTTTGACCGAGGCACGAAGTGGTGAAGGTTGAAGTATTACATTTTTCAAGCGTTGAACGCGCTAGCTTACCTTGTAGGTAGCTGAAATTGTTCACGTTTGGACACTGGCCCCTAACCTTCGTGTAGGATAGTATTGATGACTAATAATGACATCTGGGTTAGGAGAAAGATTTTGGAAGGAGGCTATTGACATCCTAAAGTTAGAAATGATATTTGGAGGAATTTATTGGCTTCCTGAGCGTCAGAAATAATTTTTGTAGGAGTTTATCGAATTCCTTGGGTTGGAAAAGATACTTGTAGGATTTTATCGACAACCTGGGGTCGAAAAATAATATTTTTAGGAGTTTATCGACTTCCTGGGGTCGGAAATAATATTTTTAGAAATTTATTGACGTCCTGCGGTTGGAAAATAATAGTTGTAGGAACTTATCGACATCCCGAGGTCAAATGTAATATTTCATATGGGCTTCTATCGACTGTTGGAGTCAGAATGTTAGTTATAAGAGTTTTTATTGACTGCCCGAGTCAATTTTTTTTTAGCCTTTTATTGATTGATTAAATAAAAGAAGGACAATTTTTACATTCTTTATTGACCATCTAATCAGAACAACTTTTTTCAATTTAGACTGTATGAGTCATACTGTGCCGCGTATATATCACAAAGGTCAAATATCAATTGATTTGCATATAAAATTCTTAG
Source organism: Kewa caespitosa (assembly GCA_900322205.1). Classification (NCBI taxonomy): domain Eukaryota; kingdom Viridiplantae; phylum Streptophyta; class Magnoliopsida; order Caryophyllales; family Kewaceae; genus Kewa; species Kewa caespitosa. Next base: position 43,700 of record ONZA01015148.1, on the reverse strand, counting down.
GCGGAAACAAAAATCTTGAAATAAAGCTGGGCCAGGTTCCAGTAAATATACTGAAATTCGCTAGAGGCCTAGCGAATACGGTCATATTCGCTGGGTTCCCAGCAAATATTCTGCATGTTGTTCGCTGGGGGACAATATAAGTGGGGGGGCAGAATGCTCCCAGACTCATTTCGACAGCGCCCAGCTTTCGTTATTCCTTGTTTTCTCTCCTTTTCTCTTGTTTTCCACACTTCTTTCACTCAAATTTCATCACCCATAATCTAAAACATTGCTTTCTTCGTTTCTAAGCCCGACTTCATCATCTTGCACTCACAAATTCTCCCTTCTATCATAACTTCGCCCTTTTGATATGAGTTTTTGTGTAAATGCGAAGATAAAGTTCTTATTCGATTTCTTCTTGATTCTTGCTTCTATGATGGTTCTTGATGTCCTCAATGATGGGGATGATGACGAGGAGGCTCGGGAAGAGCCTATTCACTATATTTTCCAGGTTGCGAGTGCGCCGAGATACTTGCGAGTGAAGGTCAGGAGCAAGATCCGGGTCGGGGATTTGTTTGCCCGGTGCTAGTGGCATTCGAATCTTTAGTGGAACCCCTGGATCCTCATCTATGATGCCAACGTGCACTTGTCTTACCGAGCGAGCCACCAAGCGGTAAAGTTCGTAACCCCATTGTACTTTTGAAATTGATGATTTTATGATGGATTCAGGTTGATATATGAAGTGTGGGAATGTCGTATATGGCGTATGTATTTCTTTGTTGATGGATGGGTGTGATTATGTTTGAATTTTACAATTCTATGTGTTTACGAATCACGTGCGCCAAGTGTTCGAGGAAATATCCGTGAGAGTTTTTGTCAGTTTCTTGTTAGAAAATGTACTTGGTATGGCTTGTAAAGAGTTCATGATGCTATATAATGTCAAAATTAACTGTGTAGTTTGCACTTTATAGCTTTAGAACATATTTCTAAGCTATGTATGTTTAGTTCGGTAAATGCCGATTCGTTCGTTATTTACTTGCATAGGTCAACTTGCGTATTGCCCATGTTTGATTTTGTGTTTGTTGGTCTAGCTATATTAGTGATTTTGTCTCATCTTGATGGTCTTGATGACGGTGAACCTTAGGGGTTATGGTGGTCTTAGTGAGGTTATTACCATGTATCGTTCACTGACCATGACACTCGGCGATGCGTTTGCGCTTCGCTTTGTCAGGACCGGGTTTGCACCCCTGTACAGTTCACTTCTCGATTGCAAGTATGTGAACCTGTCAATCTTGCGTTCTCTTGCCGAGCGTTTTTGGGACACGACCAACACGTTCCCCCTCCCTATAGGTGAGATGATGATCACTCAGTTCGAGTTCGGGTTGATCAGCATTGTGGGCTTCATAGGCGAGCGTATGCCTTTTGACATGGCTTTTTACCTAGCATGGGACAGGCTTTCGGCCATGTTCGAAGAAAATTTTGTGAGCATGGTGTCACCCAACGAGAGCAACGTTCACTATTCCATCTGCAAGATTGTCTTGATGAAGCACCTTGAGAAGATCTTTTTGAATCAGGCGGTGCGTCTTTTTGTTGCTTATCTCTTGTCTCGCATGCTGTTTGTGAACAAAGGGCTCCCGCATCTACTTCTTTTACATGCTGGCTCTCGAGGTTATTGAGGGGATCTGAGATTACAATTGGGGCGCTTGCGGCTATGCGACCCTCGTGAAGTACTTGCGGCGGGGCTGCCGTCAAGTCAAGAACAAGGACATCCTTCTAGGTGATTTCTTGAAATTAATCGACGTATTGCCTCTTTTCAAGATTTTGTTTGCGTTATATTTTGTTCTTTCTCTTGATTTCTAAAAATTTTCTTTCACAGATATGGTTCTACGAGCACTTTCCTATCTTCGGGACGTGATGTGAGCAGCCATGGATTTTTTCGATTATGTCTCGCTGGACTGAGACGTATTTTGGTCCCGTTGGAAAGCTTCCGCCACCGAGGTCACGGCGCGTGCTAAACGAGTTCCCTGCACTTGAGGTATACATGTGATGCATGTATTGTCTTTATTTCATGCATTATGCATGTTTATATTTTCTAACACTTTTCTTTTGTTTTTCGCAGGTTTCTTATGCCCCATGGGGGACCATGAGCGACCTCCCTGCTGGGGTTCTCCATGATTCTATGGAGTAAGACAGGAAGCAGATCATGTTTGAGGGCCCGTTCGGTTGTGTGTGGTTTCTCGATGAGCGAGTGACCTTGCAGACTGTTGAGAGACTCGAGGTTCCTTTGGATCCTCCAGACTCCATTTTTTTGTGCTGATTGCCTCGACCAGGAGGACTTCGGGTAAGCTTTATAGGGCGCCTCTTTCTCTTACTTTATTTAGTAGCTGGGCGACGACGTTCCCTTGCTCTCTTACCAGGCATTTCGCAGAGATTGCTTGATGCCTGCCACTCTCCTTTTCAATGAGGTTCACTTTACGTTGCTGCTCGGTCTTTCCTCTTTAATTTTTGTAAACATTTTTTAGAGTCTTCCTTTGTTTGGTTTGTAGGGCGGAGTGTGCCTCCCTGTGTCGACCTGTCGATTAGTCATGTGTTCTAGATTGGGGTTCGGGTCATAGTCGAGGTCCTAGAGGTGCAGGAGGACGAATGTGAGTACCTTTTGCTGCCGGAGGGAAGTCGAGGGGTATGCATGCCATCTTTTATTGCTTTCTTTTTTTCTTGTGATTTAGTTCATGCATGCCTCGCTGACGTTTTACAATATTACAGAACTTGTAGGAAACTAAGGTGACCTTGAAGGTTGTCTCTTCCATGAAGAAGTACATCCGACGGCGTCTTAGCATGGGTTATTCTTCTCATACTCATGCGAGAGAGGTATGTTTCTACGCTTTTCATTCTCCTTTGTCATCATTTATATCTTGGCCACTAACTTTTACCATTTTTCATTCTGCCTCAGCCGATCCTGATGGTGCGGGTACAGAGGCCTCCTGTTGGCCACTCACAGCGTAGAGGTGGCCACGCCTCTCAGGTTCAGCCTACTTTGAGCCATTCGGCGCACATGCCTGAGGGCAACGTGGGAGGTTCTCGCCATTATCCCCAGGAGCAGAGGTCGGAGATGGATCTCGAGTTTGACACTGATCTCGGTGTTGATTCATTCATCATTTCTAGCGATCGGAGAATGGCAGAAATACCTGCTATTTAAGAGATGCCACAGAATTTGCATGAGCGGGCTGTGGGGTCGTCCCGCAAGAGACGTGCTAGTTCTGTATCTCTTAGTAGTTTAGGAGGGAATGAGAATTAGCCCATTCCTTATTTGCATGTATCGACTCCACGAGGGTCTTTATTGTTTTCGCAAAACTTTGTAGCAATTTTTGTTTAGTATTATAAAAAAAAACCTCATTTCAAGATTTTGCAACAAATATATTATTACTTATATATACACCAAATAGAAGAATAAAATGAATAAATTGAATCAAATTGGATCAAATCAAAATAATAAAAATAAAAAAAGCATTTACAAGGAGGAGCAAATGAGAGATTAAAAGTGAAATGGATTAACTCTAGTTGAGGGTATGAACATTAAATACATCATTTGACGGCTAGTGAATTTGACGAAAATTCACTGAAAGGCCAATGGATATGCAAATATTTGTTGGGCCTCCGGCGAATAAGGCCATATTCGTTGGGCTTCAGGCGGATATAAGGAATATTTGCTGGCACTGCCCAGGTTTGATGCTTCGTTTTCCTTGGCGAGCGTTTTTGCATGATTTGCTATAAAAGTTTCATCATGCCTGGAGGCCAATGCACTAGAATATGAACATCTCCGACCTCCAAGGTACTTTTCAACTCTTTTCAAGCTCAAAAACACTTCCTGAACCCATGGCCAACTTCTTTGAGAAAACCTTTGACTCATGGATGAACTCCACGTCCCAAGAAGAGAGACACCAACTTAGCATCTTCAATCTCACAATCTTCTTTACCCTCAAGCATGTCAAGCTTGTTTGGGTCCTATTAAAGGCATCGATCAAGTTTTGGCTACCCGATCTTCATGTCTTCCATCTTGGAGGAACCAAGCCCCTTAGTAGGAGATTTCTCGGCTATAGTAGGCATTCCTCCCAACATCAACATCAACATGGCTTTTCCTATGCTAAGAGATGACTTTGAACCCTTATATGAGGACTAACTCGGTCTTATGCACGAGAAGGCTAGATACGTGCTAAATGGAGACAAGGTCAACTTAATAAATGTAATAGATCATTTCTTCCCATGTCCATTAGAAGAGGATAGCAAGGCAAAAACATATTGACGTCGTGCTTTTGTCCTTTGCCTTCTCTATCGCTTCCTTTTCGTGAAAAGTGATAAAATGGCTCTTGCATAACTCTTGCACTTTTTAAGAAAATGGAGGAGGATTGTAGGCCCATGGCTCTTGTGGTTGGGGAGACGCTTTCATGCTTGGACCGTTTGGTTCATGAAGAGGATGGCGAGTTTTCGAAAAGTCCTTTGATTCTCCAATTGAGTCTCATGCCTCTTATGTTTTTCTTTCTTTTCCTCCTTTTTTTTTCTTTTTCTTCTTCCTTTATTTTCATGAGTGTTGATCCTCTTTCTTTTTTGTGTAGATTTTGCTTTTGGAGCATTTACGGTTGGTGAAGAAGCCAAATTCCCTTCTTACGTATACACCCAAGCAATTCCCTTTCCGACAACGTATTTACGAGGAGAAGACACTAGGAGAGTGGCTCATCTTCTTTAGAGGCAACCCCACAATCCTTTGACATGTCCCGTGGTGGCATCTTACCACCATGGTGGGAAGTGTCGAGGACATTCTCCATAGTCGCGTCGTAGGACTTACCCACTTGTTGACATTTTATCCCACTTGGATAATGCGTCAGTAAGGACTAGCCCAAAGGATTCTTAAGCTAGACACCATCCCTCAAACATCCTCGAAGCTAAGTGATAGGCAATTGGAGGTTTGGGGTAACTATTGGAAGGATCGTCCACGTTGGGTAGTGCCCCAAAAAAGTTTATCGCCATACATGACGGGGCATTACCTTGCGTGAATGATCTCTTAGGTCTCTAACAAACATAAGGAGTCTTGAGAGAATGTGAAGCAAGAGCTCAAGAGGCAAGCTAAACCTCAACATAAGCCAAAGAAACCTCCATCCCCGCCAAAGAAGAAAGTGAAGGCTAAGCCCATACATCCTACGAAGGAGGTGCCTCCCAAAAAGAGAAAGAAGATACATCTCATTTGGCGTCACAAGGATGAGGCAAGCGCGAGCATGACTATCCCCAAAGTTCGTCGTCCTCCCAAGGAGGAGGAGAAAAGTGCCTGGAGTCCCTAGTTTTTGTAGGATTTCTTTGATGTTCCTTTTTTTTCTTTTTTTTTTTCTTTTTTTCTTTTTTTATTGAATTCCCACTAGGAATGTTATGTCAATAAGAAATATTTCTAAACTTGGACTCAAAATAAATAAAATTGTCTTTTTCATCATCTTTTTGCTAGTTGCCACTTTTGTTTGCATCATTTTTCTTACATCGCTGTCTATTTTTCATGCTGTTTTGCATTCGAATTCACCAGAATGCATTAATTTTGAAGCACGTAGGCTGATCTCCAGCGAATATACATAAATTTTTACTGAAGACCTAGCAAATATGGTAGTATTAGCTGGGCGCCCAACGAATATACCCATATTTGCTGGGTACATGC
>ONZA01015147.1:15103-26664 GCA_900322205.1 Kewa caespitosa | reverse complement strand
TGGTATGATGTGTGATGGTACAAACTCTATGTACCCGAGAGGTCTTGGGTTCAATTCCATAAAAGCTCTATAAAAAAAATCCATAAAAGCAAAAGAAATGACATTTTTCTGATGTCACGAATTAACCGAATTGCGAGCCGAACCGAACCGAATTGAATTACAAGCCGAATCAAACAGAATTGCTAGCTGAATCAAACCGAATTGCGAGCCGTATCGAATCGAATTCACGAACCGAATTGAATCGATTTGATAAACGAATCGAATTGAATTAGTTTGTTAAACGGGTCGTATCGAATCGATTTATGAATCTTAAAAGTCTCAAACCAGATTCGAACCGGGTACCAATGAATCGAATTCGATTCGAATCAAAATTGCTTTCGAATCGAATCGAATCGGGCCAATATTCAAATCGGACCGTATCGAATCGGGGCCAATTTGAACCGCTGAACAGCTCTACTCAGTAATATGGGTGTTTCACCGATAGTAGTATGACTTTTATACAATACTGAATAGAGATAGTATGCAGGATTGCACTCCCACAAATTAGTGTCCGCATCGTATTTGATACCCTCTATTACAAAGGTTAATCCTGACAAATGTTTCTCTAAAGATTGACTATATAGGAGGTAACATATCAAGAAGAAAGATACATAAGGCAAAGATACATAGTCACTAGAGCGAACCATGAACTTCTATTTTGTGCTACATACAACCATGAAATAGGTTATAAGTTAAAAAACTTCCTGGCTTGTAGCGGCAAAGGAGATATAGATATTTCATGTGTTCGATGAGACTGAGTTGATGTATTAACCTAAATGAAGAAATTTTCTTGAAAAAAAAAAGACAATAGGGATAAGAAACACTCAATTCAGATGGATCTGTTCACTGAAATGTTAATGAAATCAGTTCTAGAATTCATGGTCTTTCATACTCTTAGAGTTGGAGAAGAAAACTCTGCACCAGGGCAATGCGTGAAGCAGCAAGTGGTCATTGATCACCATGGTCATTATTCTGATATTGCAAGTAACGCCAGAGGTGGAGACATATTCGTCTTAGCATGGATAACTCTTATGTACTATGTAGTGAAGATGGTGGGATGTATTCACAAGAACATAAGACTTTATGCTTTAAAAGAAAGAAATTTTGGGCAACTGAAAAAAAGAAGTGATCATACCAAAGTCTTGTGGAGTCCTTGCATACTTATGGATGTCAAAACCAAATGAAATTGAAGTCGGGCTTTATTTGCATTGCCTTAGCGTCTTTGTTTAACTCATAGATTAGAATTCTGCCACTAAGGGTCCACTGATACTTATGAAGCACAACCTTATATCAGGGCTCAATCAATTTCACTAAGAGAGATATTTTCTTAGCAAGCAATGATATGTCTTGTGCGAGTACAGAATCATCAACCTTGGTACCCTTTGATAGTGATTAATGGGACACTGAGTCATAGGAACTTTTTGATAAAGATTGAACAATTAAAAGTAAGTATGGCTAACCTCCTTATCTATTAGACTGAGACTCTAAACATTGTTTGCTTTATTTAAAGAGGGACGCACAAATGATTTCTCTTGCACAAGTACTTTAACAGCCCAAGTCTTTCTTATCACTGGCGAGATCTCCTTTACTGACATGTATTCTTCTTCAGACATGTTTGAAATCTTGTGACAGCTATGATGTCATATAGATGTGTTAGGATGTATGTACTTATGTTAATGCAAATCAAGTTTTGGCAAGCAACATAAGCAAAACAATCAGGGATATTCATAGCAACTGCATAAATCCATGTAAATGAAAAAATTTTAGAAAATAAAGAAAGAATATGTAAGTTGACGAAATTCTTATGTTTCGCTTAATATCTCTTTACATACTATATTTTAGTATAGTTATTCATGTTTTCATTTATGTCTTGTTTATCATTAGTTTTGTCTGAAGTTAGATTGATTACAAATTTTATAATGCTGACAGTTTTTGCCCTTGATAACGCCACATATAGTTGTCCATAAGAAAAAATCGACTGGGGTAAATGTATCGCGACTTGTCGTAAAATTTGTCCTTGAGCTTTTTTAATTGCCATAACATAACATAGTCTAATAGGATACTATGAATGGTACATGAACTTGTCACTTTTGAAAGGCTATAGAGGAATCCTCAGGAGTAAAGCTCTCTTGCCACAATGACATCCAACTGAGATTTCGCTATCAATCACAATTTTTGAAACTTGCGGCAGATTAACCTTGTCCAGTTTCATAAACATTTTGATTAATCTATATTTCTTAAAAGAATTAGGAGAAAATTTGGTTTGAGAGTAAGGGTATACGGGGGCCAGCCGTATGATGTAAGACTATATAAGAAATCTTCTTGATCTCATCAAAAAAAAAACAAATATAATAATCATATAATAAATAAATCTACAGCTGGGGAATGGGTCTCTTGCACCTCTTCTCTTCTCACCTTCTTGATAGTGATTGTGAACATCTATTGGACAATACAATTTGCGTCATGCATAAGGTAAAAGTTTTAGCAAGAAAACTTCCTTCCTTTTGGGCATCCTTGACAATTGCTTCTGAATCCAGATTTCCACCATCATGACACCTTTGATTACCAGCCGCTGAAGAGAATGAAGCAAAGAAAGCCCTTCCGATTGGATTGCCGAGTGAGCAAACAGCCTATCTGCGCCTCCTCCAATCATTTGTTGATCCGTCTTTCTTGTTAGGACCTATCCCACACCCGCTTCGAGCCCATTAGCTTTCCAAGCCCCATCAATCACAAGAATAAAATCTGGACTCAGGAAATCAATTTCCCTCCAACAAAAAGCTTTACCACCTGTGTCCCAGAAGAAGTAGCAAGAGTCTCTTCTTTCCTTAAGAACTTTTGTCCGCTCTTGTCCTTGGACATACAAAACTGAATTGCTTCCTTCTTCCTCATCTCATAAACTTTCATGGCTACCCTTGGATCAGCAATTCTCCGATTGAATGAAACATCATTTCTGAAGATCCAGATTGTCCAGAGGGTGACAAACAGATCCTAAATCAAAGTATTAGCCTGGTCCATGTTTGACAAAGCAAAGACCCAGTCATAGAGCCATTTCCTTAACGTTATACTGACTTCTCTGACATTCATAAGTCCAAGATTAGATGATCTCCATAAGCATTCTGCAACTGTGCAGTCATAAAACAAGTGCTCCAAACTTTCACTTTCTTTGCTACATAAAACACAATGCACATCAATCTCCATGCCCCTTCTACCCATTTGACTTTTAACCGGGATCGCACGATGTAGAACTTTCCACATGTGAATTTTCCATTTTGGCAATGTATTAACCACCCATAATGCCTTCCAGGTCCTTGTATTTGAGCTCCCCAAATCCATGTTCTTGCCTATAGAGCTAATAATACACCCATACCCAATTTTAACTGAATAGAGACCATCCTTTATGACACTCCAGTAAGGTGAATCTTCCAAGTCGAATTTGGGCACAAAGGTTGCCAAAATCTTGTCTGCTGAACTCTTGTTGGACACTCTCCTAACTAGATTTAGATTCCACATCTTTGTACTCGGGTTGAACAGGTCACATACATGTGCTTCATGATCAACAAAACTCTCCCTGCCCGTTCTCCACTCAGGTGCAGTTCCCCCCATCCATCCACTCTGGGTCAACCTTATCGTGTTCACAGAACCTACTTTCCATGCAATCCTTTCTTTGATGGCATTAGCGCCATGTATTATGCTTCTTCATGCCCATGTTCCATTAATATTTTTAATGGGAATGTGGTCGATATCAGCGATCAAGGTCCTTTAATATCTTGCCAAGAAAACTTGAGACACGAGGAGATTAGGATTATTGTGAATCCTCCATGCTTGCTTAGCCAGCAAGGAAAGATTCATGACCTTAGCACACCTTAACCCAAAACCCCCCATTCCCTTTGGTAGATGCAAAATGTCTCTTTTAACCTAATGTATACCCGTGCAACCATCACTAGACCTCCACTAGAAATTTGTAGCTGCTGATTTATCTTATCCGTCACCCCCCTCATGGTCCTTGAACATAGACATCATATGCGAACAAGTCACCACAAGAACATAGTTGATTAAGATAAGCTTCCCTGAAGGGGATAGGAACCGGTTTGACAAATTATCAATTTTGGCTCTAACTTTATCTACCATGTGATTGAAGCATGCCTTTTTGCTTCTGCTCATAGGGATGTTCCCAAATATGTGCCCAAGTCCTCTCTCGATTGCATTCTCAATTTCGACCTCAACCCTTTTTGGATTTTTGGAGTTCCTTTACTAAACATTGCAAAGGATTTTTTGACTCTTACCAATTCCCGGAGGCCAAGCAAAGTTTATCCAGTTGTCTCATGAAGTTGCCAATATTATATGGCTCCACTTTATGGAAAAAAAGTGTGTCATCCGCAAAAAAAAACAAGTGGTTGTAGCTGGTTGACCTCTTGCAGCCGAAACACCCTTTATCTTATTCAGCTGTTGTAGCCTAATTAAGTTGGCCGAGAGGACTAGCATACATAGAAGAAACAAGTAGGGTGAAAGAGGACCCCCTTGCCGCAGTGCACAATTCGGCTTGAAGTTACGTGAAGGCACGTCATTAAAAAGCACCAAGTAGCTTACTGTTGTAACACATTCCAATATTAAATTCACCATCTTATCCAGAAAATGGAAAGCCTGAAGAGTGTTCCTCAAGAATTCCAAACTGATTCTATCATATGCCTTGTTCAAATCCACTTAAGAGCTACGTGATGCGCCTTTCGTCTGTTCCCTTTCCTAAGATAATCGAATATCTCATTTGCTATCAAACAGTTGTCGCGCAAGAGTCTTTGCGGGAAAAAAGCATTTTGGAATGGCCTAACCAATTTGGCTAGCATTGGTTGAAGCCTTCTCGCAATGCACTTTGAAAGTCCCTTGTAGATTACACTGCAGAGGCTAATGGGCCGAAAGTCACCAACTTCTGTGGGGTTAAGCCCTTTGAGGATGACACATATAAGAGTTTTATTCACTTCCCTCAACATTCTCCCAAAATTAACGACCTCAAGTACACCATCCGTGACTTTGCCACCCACATTGTTCCACATCTTCTTAGTGAAGTATGCCATAATGCCATTCGGACCTGGGCTCTTTCCGTTTCCCATTGTTTGGAATGCCTCATGAACCTCACTTCCAATAAATGGTTTATTAAGGTTCGCCCAATCCTCCCTATTGACCTTATTACTCAATGCGTCAAAAAGAGATGGTTCGTTACCCTCGAGAGTCACATTACCATCATCCGACCTGCCTACGTCATTAGTTTTGAACAACTCACCATAATGATGAACAAAGCTTTCAGAGATGACATTTTGAGAGAAGACCCATTTATCATCACTAACATTAAGGGCTGAAACTTCATTCCTTTTAAACCTGGTCTTAGCTCTAACGAAAAGTAATTTTGTATGTTGGTCTCCCAAGTCCCTCCATTTGCCCTTAGCTATCTGCTTCCAAAAGCTTGAAATTATATGTGCTCGTTCATCCACCTCCTTCAGCCTCTAGTTAAACCTACCCAAAATAGTACTATTATGTCCAATCTGATTTGACTTAGTCAACTTATCTTCTGGACTTAGTTGCTCTTCCTTGCACTCCTAACCAAATTTTCCCAATTAATTTTTAGAGACCTCTTTTTTTCGACACACCAGCTCAACATTTCTCCCCTTGTGCGTTGGATAAGCCTAGCAAGTTGGAACATTTTTGATCCCTGAACTTCTTCAGTCCACACCCTTTCCACCAAGTCTGTAACTTGCGGGTAGTCGAGGCACCACAATTCCACTCTATATGGTCTCTTCCCTTGTTTCCATAGTTCCTGAGTATGCAAGATAATAGGCCTATGATCTAAGAACATAATTGGTAGGTTTTGAATCCTCGCATTGGGGTAATAGTCCAACCAGTCCACCAAACCATACCCCTTGTCCAACCTTTCCATCATAGCAAAAGATCCCCCCCCCCTTTGTTTGTCCATGTGAACCTTGGGCCATTGAAGGGGATATCAGTGAGCCTGACCTCATTTATCTAATTTCTAAAACAAATACTCCCTTTGATCTTAACATTACCCCCATATTTGTCCCCTAGATTTTCAACTTGATTGAAACCCCCCACAATAACAAATTTGATGTTATTAAAAGTTTTAATTTTTTTCGAAATGAAGCCCCATACTGCTCCCCAATTATGTACTTCACGCTCCATAAAAAAAAGAAAACCATCCATTCTTCATTATCCATACAAGCAATATTACATAATATGAAGTTACTACACTTAAATAAAATCGTAAATCGAGTCGACTGTGACCAACACAAAAACAGACCCTAGTAAGGTCAACATCATCAACACCATCACTTCCACCAAGACCCAAAGACCCCAAAATCCTCACCTTTCTTTTACAATCAACTACATTACTCTTTGTTTCAGCAAGGAACATAATGGATGGCTTGATATTGCAAACTAAACAGAGTAAGTGTGGAACTGTAGGGTCGCCCGCGTCCCCTAAACCCCTACAGTTCCAACATAATGCCCTCATTGCCCCTGTGGAGGCTGGTTTTGGGTAGCCTTCATACCCAAAAATTCTTCCTCAGAGTCTTCACACGGAGCAAAATCGAACCTCATAGCTACATTATTGTCAAAATGAATCCTTGTAGAAAGTCCCGCACCAGAGTCACCTTCCTTTTTAGTCCTATTGTAAAATTTTGTCGTATGTAGTGTTGAGTCTACCACCAATCCATGGTCATCATCGTAATCAGAATCAAAATATGTGGCTCCCGCAGCGGCATGCTCCACAATCAAATCAGAATCCGCCTTTCTTTTCCTCGTGACCGTAGTTCCATCCCTAACAAAGAAGTGATTTCCCCCTTTCTTCTCTCTTCTCTTCTTCTTCTGCTACAGGTTAACAGGGTGCATGTGACCTTTACCCTATGCCCTATAAGCTGCAGCCCCTTCAGAACTCGTTGCTAGACTTACCAAGTCCCTTACCAACACCATTTCACTGTTCAATTCAAACTTCTTAATTTTCGGCAGATTGCTCAAACGACTGTATCTCCCATAGCTCGTTGTCTGCTCCATCACTGGTGAATTAGCACGTAGCAGTAAATCTTCGATTGGCTGATGGAGAGAAGATAAACCTTCCTCTTCTTGAACCCCTTCTGAACTCAATTGGATTCCTGTTGCGAGAGTTACTTCTGGAAGAAAAAGTAGAGACGTTGAGTCTTCCAATAGATGAAGCTAACCACCTTGAAATACTGGCCCTAAAACCTCGCCTTCTAGCTAGGTTGAGCCTTTGCTTGTCGATCATTACTTCTGGTAAATTAAATAAGTTGTTACCCGATGGGACTCTATTTCTTCTCTCCAGACCCAAGCACCTTAGAGCAGATCGATAGCTAAAGCCTCTTTCCCTCTCCACACTTGTCCCTTTGTCTCTTCGTTGTTTTTCTCTAGCAAGACTCAGCAGACATCTGAATTGAGCAGAAATTGGTGTGTCTTCAGCTAGGTCGCTACTAGAAAGGGAGAACTTTGATTGCCTTGGTACAGAGGAGAAAGCTTGAGAGGAGTTATGTTCAAAGAGATCCAATCCATGAAGGCTACCAGTCCTATTTAAAGGAGCTTTTACCAACACGGGCCCTCTAATGTCGTGATAAGGTTACATTGGTATTCCTTCCAAAATAACACCCCCATTAAAAGAAATGGGCCCAGAATTAAAATATCCATTTGACTTATTAAAATATGTCAAGCCCAAATAACCGTTCAGTTGATCAAAGCTAGTTATATCAGCCTCAGAGCGATGGGTCCCATTTCCCACTACAATCTCACCAATCCCTCTTAAGAAGTTTGAATTGGAGTCCTCTGTTCCCTCCAAGAAACCTCCCCAACTACCCGGCCCTCTTAAATACTCTGAGCTCCCACTTCTATTTATGATGGTTGTTGACTCTGGATAGTAGCTTAGCTGGGAGTTAATGCCATTTGGACTAGAAGAGTAATGAACTTCACCTACCTCATTAATATCACCATCGAAAATACTTCTTCCACCCTGAGGTGAAGCAGAGGTAGAACTCGCCGGCACCGGCATCTTCTGGCTTATCAAAGGAAATTCTCTCAAGGGTATAGCTGAGATTCCCCAACTAGTCACAGCTCTCTGTCCATCCCCTGGCTCTTCTAACATGTTACTGTCTTCATCATCATCATCCCACCCATGAATCGTAATCTTCGAACTCCTCTCCGATGGGCATCTGGGTATTTCAAAGTTAAACCTTGTGTTGAGGTTTCTATCAATCGCTCGAAGACCCCTCAGCTGATTTGAGTAAAGGCTTCTTCCTGGGTCTCCTTCAATAATGTGATCCACATACACTGGTCCCCTCTGTAGCTTCCTCTTAATCTTTCCCACAGTAAAAAACATAGGGATATTCCATCTCCTTTGAACATGGCTCACTAAGCCGCACCTTTTGTAGAACCTGAAAATCCTTTCATATCTAATTTTGATCCATTTTAAGGATCCATCCGAGAGCGAGAAAAAGCACCCTGGTACCAACAATTCTTCAAGGTTGAGACAGACCAACATTCTCAAATAAGGAAGGGATGTTATCCTCCTTTTGCACCCATCAATATCACTTAATTCTACCCCTAAGAATTGGGCCACACAATGATTCGTCTCTTCTCTTAGGTAGCTCCAAGGTAAACCAAAATTTTTTATCCATGAATTGACTTTGTTAAAGTTAATGAGGTTGGGGTTTGAGTCAGGTGACCATTGATGAAAAGTGAGAAGGAAACCATCAATGTTAGTCGTACCTTGAGCAAGAAGATCTTCCTTGTCTGGTTCGTTAGCACACTCGAACAAAAAAACACCTCCCAATTTTATGCACAGCAATAATGTCTCTTGACATCCAGTTTGTGCTTACGATGGTTTGAATGCGACTGATTTCAGGTACTCTGTTGTTATCCACAAAACATCCAACAACCTAGTTCCACCAAACCTCATGCTTGAAATCCCTAGGTAAGACAGGTGGAGCCAAGACTTTCCCTATAATAAACGATTTTTCCAACTAACTGACTGGGAAATTGGTCCCCATAGCGAAAAAAAAGGCAAGGAAACTATAAAGAACCCAAAGAACTGATAAAGAAATAAAGAAAGCTGGCCCACTACAAGAAAGACTAATGTGTAATCTACACTAAAGATACTAAAAAAGGAAATAAAACAAAAGTGAGGAATGCGACAGAGGAATAATGGGAAACAACGAATTTAAGAATCAGCTTAAAGGAACTAAACAAAGATGAAGTGGAACAAAGACCAAAGAGGAAAGGAAGAAATCAGTGGATTGAGGAGTAAAGGAAGTGAAAAAGGAGTAGGAAAAGTTAAAGACTACAGGAAATTATTGTGTAGGATACACTGTTTTAGTGTCACAAGCTCTCGTTTAGAGAGAGAAAGGTTGAACCAGGGAATCTCTTCTATGTTCTTTTTGATCTTAGTGCATCAAGCAAAGTAGTGTATAAAAATATTTTTTTCCCGTACCTCCAAGCCCATCAATTAAAAAAGCTTCACATCTATCAAAAAGTACTCTATATGTAATGGTTCATATACATGCTTTTATTAATTATTTAGTGTAGATATTGAAATCAAGTCTTTCTCGGTGAATATTATGTTTAGTTCATCTTTGAATTCTTTGTTATTTTATGTTCTTCATGTAAATTAATATTACTTTCTGTGAGGTAATAGTTATTAATATCGTTTCCTATATATTCAAGTAAAATGATTGTTAGATTGATTATAGCCTTCCAACGTGTTTTTTTAATATTTTTTCATAACATTTTAGGGTTGTTGGATTGCAATATAGTAAAATTATAACAAACAATAACCTTAATGTGCAACACATAAAATATAACAAAGCTTGTTCTAAACATCCCTCTATGTCGTTATCTGACTCTAATAGTCCATGGAAAGGTGCTGCTTCATGATATGTTTGAAATTCAATGTCATTTACTATTTTAAAGTCTTGAAAAGATGTCGTATATTTTTCATGATTTAATATAGGCACAAAAAAATATCTATCAGCTTCCGTTAGATTCGCAGTTACAACATGAACTATAATGTCTTGTTGATTCCTAGGATTCCATGACTTGGTAGTTATGTTCCATGCATATTTTTTGAGGAAATCTCTATATAAGTAGTTATTCGCATCTAATGCACCTGCAAGTGCACGGGAGAATATCAGAGTAATAAAAAGATCGTATCCAAAAGGACTAGTGTTAATGCTTGAATGTTCACAAACTTAATTATCTAAGCAAATCGATATTTGGAACAATTTTTATCTATATTAGCCAAAAGAAATAACAACTACTATACTCAAATAATGGTTGATTATCATGGATTAAAAACATCTGCGATTAAGGTTCACCACAATAATGGCTATCAATATAGTTGGAACATATAACTACCACGAATACATACTTATGAAGACCAATTATCTTGAACTAATTATTACCTTCTTTCGAAGTGTAACGATGTATCTAAACTGACCAATCCCTTACTCTCATGGTTAATGAAACAATTCAAACCCATTAAGATCTATGATAATTAATAAGGGTCTCAAGAAAAATAAACCTAGATCAATTTTTTATGTCATCTAGTATTAAATTTTCACCTCGAGGTTCTTTATCCAAAATCTAGTTCATGCAAATTTGTGATTAGTAAACTTATAAGCATTAAGAACCCTAGAAATATTATCAAAAAGCAATATAGCATTCACAATAATGAAAAAGATCCAACCTTTAAATCAATAAACCACTATTGGGCTACCCCAAACCCTAGAACAAGGAAACTACTCGCTCATGCTTCAAGAACAATCGAATAATAATCTTGCAAGATATGATCAAATAAGAGATTGAGAGTGAAGAAAAATACTTGAAACTCTTTGGATAAATACTTGATCAATTGATGCTCGTGAAAAAATTGTAGGGAATCTCCCATAGTAAAACTAGAGTTCTCTAGAATAAGAGATAATAAAACTGAATAATGACTACTGAATAATCAATAATAACCTAGGAATAAGTCTTATGTAGGATTCCTAATAAACTAATTAATGCAACACAAACTAGAAAAAAATGAAAAATAACCCCCCGTGCTCGTGCCCGATCGGACACAGTCTGTGCCTTGCTCCTGCCCAATCGGCAAGACATAAATGCACGGCATTGAGCTTCTTTCAGTTGACCCTAATCGGGCACCTCTGTGCCTTGACTGTGCCAATATCACACCTCACAAAAACGCACTAGTTTTGGTCATGCTTGATCGAACCTCTTTCCTTCTTCATCCTGCCCGATTGGGCAGGATCATCCCATAGCTAGTTTTGCCCTTTTTTTGTCCCTCAAGATCTGATTTAAAATTACTCGAGCATCATTACATCACATGTGATCCCAAGCATTAATACAAGACCAGAAAATATTAAAAACACATAAATACATGTGTAACAACATGTTCACCAATTTATAACTACAATAAGCTGAAATAGCTACAATTAGCCATGAATTCCAAGCAAATATGAGTG
>ONZA01015138.1:29546-44169 GCA_900322205.1 Kewa caespitosa | reverse complement strand
CCATGATTCATGACATATTGGGCCACTCATATCAGTTTGGGCCATGATGAGATCGTCTGCCCTGATATTGACTCCCTATGGATTATCTCTAAACAAGATAACTCCTAAGCGGATATGTCTTTAGTGGAATTATTTGGCTCTGAACTCAAACTGATGTGTTTCGGCGTAATATTTGGCCCCAGGGATGACAGTTGACTTGGAAGCCCCTCTATGTCTATCTTGACCTGAATGTCCATTAGTCCAGGTTAATCAAAAAACGAATATCAGTTGTTAATTTTTAACTGTCGCACACTTGCATGCTTGTTTAGATTTAAAACCGGCATGTCCTTTTGATGTATGGCATGACCCGTGCCATATTCGAGGTTAGAATCAAACATTCGCTCGTATGAGATCATGGGTACTCCACCCACCTCCATATCAAAAAATGTCCTCCATGATCCCCAATGGATTTTATACTCCCGACTTGTGGAGTACCTAATGATTGAATTCAAATGAATGCTTGATCGTCCCCTCTTATTTGGCTCGGGGCCATTATAGGGAACCCGTTCACTTTTCCTATGGAGCCAATCTACATCTCATTAAGCCTACCATATCCATAAATTCCACATACCCAAATATAAACCCCTTCACTCCCCGAGAGTTCATTTCCTCCCTTGAATTGGGAATACTCGAGAATCAAATACTTATGCGCTTGAACCAAGTTCGGGTCAATCCATATATCACAGTTGATATCTTGGGATACCCCGGTTCTCACTCCGACTATGTCCCTGGTGACATTGGCCATACTCCAACCTTTCCCGCCCTCTGATTGATACGACTCTTGGTATGAGTCATATGCGTTTGCCTCTTGGCTATTACCTTTTTGAGAAGAAATTGGCTCACCCATCCTTACCCGCTGGCTTCATGGACCTGCTGAATGGGTCCCCCGTACAGAATTACATTAGGAATTTGATCCATGAGTGGATTCAAGTCCCATGATGAGCGGTACGTAGCGCAGTAATATTGTATCAAATCCCACCATGCACCAAAATACATGTTGGTCCAACGGTCTATTTTGTTTATTTGCGTGCTATCTTCCAATGTGTATATCATGTGTTTGTTTTCCATACATGTATATTTGCATGCTAATTGTTCAATCACTTTTCTTTTAATTTTTTCAGGGATAATCGTGATCATCATCCAAATTCACTCAAAATTGAGGACAATGACGTATTAGTAGGTGCCCGTCGCATGACGGATAGGGAAACGGGTCCACCTCGGACGTCCATACCCTACAACTTAAACCTCGAACCCAGATTATCTGGTAGCCAAAGTTTTGCCTTATCCATCACAGAGTCACTAGGAATTTGCCATGGTTTCCCTTAAAACCTAGTTCGAGTTTCCCTGAGAAACCCTCCGTCCCCGTTTAGTTTAACAGGGTGGTGACTCCAAACCTTACTTTCATAGGCTCTCGGGCCTCTGTGTGGGAGGGAGCCCCAGCTCCCTTTCGCGGGAAACACAACAATTTTCCACGGTCCCACAGGCTGGCGACTCCACTGGGAACATGGAAAGAGGGGTTTGTTTTTATTTTACAAAAACAACCCATCCCCTAGAGGTTTAGACCCGAACATACATTTTGTCCCTTTCAAAAGCAAACTTTATCCTGTGAACTTGAATGATGATCATGATCGTACCTTTGTACATTCTCACATGTATATATGTGCTTATTTTCTTACGTGTTGTTTGACGATCGGCCTGCACACACACGCGTTGTATTTCACACTACAACAAGTTTCACTTCTGGCGGCATTTATAAGGTGGCATTTAATACTTATGCCGCCTAAGTAGCTAGGTAACGTGACATTTACTACAAATGCCACGATTAACTGCCGCGATAGTCTTTAAAAAAAAAAAAAAAAAAAACTCCCTTTTGTTCCCACTTCCCACTAATCTTCTCCCAGACTTTCTCCTTGTCTTTCTGTTTTCCTCATCCCCAAAACCATCCATGTTCACTCTAGCCACCCAACATCGTTCACCCCAACCATCGCGCGATCCACTACCGTAAGAGCCACCACAGCAGCGATCTACCATCGCCCGACCCACCACTGCAGCGATCTACCATCGCGCTACCCACTATTGCGATCCGCCTTACTGCACCACCAGGTTTTGCTCTTCCTCCTCACTCTTTCTCGTTCTTTTTTCCAGTTAACCTAATTG
Organism: Kewa caespitosa; assembly: GCA_900322205.1. NCBI lineage: Eukaryota > Viridiplantae > Streptophyta > Magnoliopsida > Caryophyllales > Kewaceae > Kewa > Kewa caespitosa. The sequence continues at coordinate 41,973 of ONZA01015138.1, read as the reverse complement.
TACTCGAACAATCAGCATATTATCTGAATTCGTTTCTTTAATTTAAGTTTCAGTTCAGTTCTCAACAACATAATTACAGTTAGGGTTTGAGGTTTTGTACAATATCTATTTGTTACAACTTTAATTTGCTTGTCCATTTGGATTAAAACTTCTGATTGGGTGGATTGATGGTCTGAATGTAATGTTGATACTTCCAATAAGTTTGTATTGCGGTTTGTATATGTTTGCCTTTCATTTGATTAGTATAGATGTTTTCTAATTCATTTGCCTTAAATTGGAGTTGTGTAAGACAATCTGTTGATTATTTGTCAGGTAATCCAAATGACTTGTACTGTGTTTATTGTCATTGATGAGTTTCTTTTCTTTCTTTTTTTTACTCTAATTTCTATTTTCAGAATTCTTTTTGTTTATCATTTTTTATGCCTTTTAAAGAAATGAGTAATTGCAAACTCCTTGTTGCATGAAGTGTGTGATGGGTAACCAGCGGATTCTTTTTGTTTCGAAAGTGGAACCTGTTGGCTGTTGGTGTACTTGGGTGTGAACTAATAGTTTAAAAAATTATTGGTACGTGTATTTGTTTTGTTCATTTGATCAAGGCTATTATAAATTTGGATGTCTTTGAATGGGTGCAGCTGAACTCCTTAAGATGATTGTTGTATGTGTTTGATATAGAGATATAGAGTAGTACATTATGATTGTAAGGTGATAAATTGCTACTTAGCTCTCTTGACACTAGGTTCATTAAGAACTTTGGGAAAGATGTTGTCTAGCTTGTATCCATATCATGTCGATCCACAGGTTTTTGGTTGCGGGGAATTAGGAATAAAGTGCAGTACCTATTACAGTATTACCTAATGCTAAATGATGAGTTACCAGTATCCTTATCAATGAATGAAATGGACTCTATGTTAAACCTTGTGTGTTGGTGTATGGTGAAGAAATCTGGGCACATTTGCTTCTCAAAGACTGTCTTGATTTTTCCATGATTGATTTTTGACATTTAGCATTTTGATTTTCTGGACATATTTGCTTCTCAAGTAACTGAATAACATATGATCCTCTAGCTTTGATGCTCATGTTTATCCTCTAGCTTGATACATCTTATGAAGTTATGAATGGATAATGCAACATTAGGGACAACAACTTCAGCTATGTCAAAGAAATTTTTAATGCTTTATGTTCACAACATCAAATTTAGAGTTGTAAGACAATTGTTCACTCTTTTTACTTCTTTTTCATTCCAGGTTACTCAGCTGACAAGTTCCTTCAAGTAAATCGTCAATCAACTTGCAAGATTTCGTTAGGCATCTTTCGTTTTCTTTTTCTTAGTTTTGGAGATCTGACGCGGCCCTTTTTTTTTTATTTTTTTGCCAACTAGGATTGTAAACCTTGGCTTTTGTCGCCGAAAGCTTTGCTTTTATTTTGGATCCTTTTTAGGTGTTTTCCTTGTTTACGAATATGATAACGTCACATTATAGCAATGGGGTCTCCAATATCATATTTTGGGTTGTATTATGAGATGAATACTCTCATGTAACGATACTCTTTAGTTATGGCATTAATTTTGTTTTTAAAGTATCATCTCATCTTGAGTGCAAATTTATTATAATATGCAGAAATAGCAATTGGCAAGCAAAATGTGTATTATGGTATTTGGAATTTTGTCCTTGGAAATGACCAATCACTAAAAGAAAGCGACCTTAAGTTGTGTTCATAGGAAAGCCTCTTACGGCGTTTATTGAGACCTATCGCGGCAAAAACTATAAATGCCGCGAGAACTTCTAGCGACACAGGATTAGGCGGCATTTAATTAAATCCCACGATAGCTTGTCGCGGCATTTGTAAATGCCACTATATCTTAAAACAAATCCCGTGAGAGGCCAATTCTGTTGTAGTGTCAATTTCTAAGCGTGGTTCCACCTGTTTGGTATGGGCCATTAATGGAATCACCTTAAAATACTTAAGGATGTATTTGTGCATAAAATGCGCTACTTGCGACCTGTCACTGAACAAAGCATCCACCCCATGAAGCATTTGGTTGATTGGTCACTTGAACATAATAATCTCAATGAAGCGTTTAGTGAGACCTTCAAGGTGAACTTGGACGAACGCCTGCTTGATCTACCTTTTGTGTGATTGTACCTACTATCCATCACATCCATGCATCGTGCATATGTAGATACATTTGCATACACCCACATTAGCATATAGAGTCGTACTTATGTCCGTCCATTTGTCCATATAGGTTTAGGTGCATTGTCATGCATACGTTCATAAATACTTGTGTAACGCATTTTGTACAAAGTTGCATTCATGTATCAGAGTTTATCCCTAGGATCATGCATCCATCCATGTCAAAAAGCAAAAAATGAGTCTCATCCCCGACATAGTCGCATTTTTGCATTAGACTTTGTCCCTAGGATCATGCATCCATCCATATCAAAAGAAAAAAAAAAGAGTCTTGTCTCATACATTTGCATTCATGCATCCCGTACCCATATAGGTCATCCTAGGGTCTACCATTTGGGTCTCTCGTGTACATTCCCATCTCAGTCCCCACAAAAATCTTGTCCTCCAAGTCATTCGTTCTCATAAAGAAAATCTCCTCTATCCTTATCGAGTCGAGTCTACTCCTCCAAATCAAATCCACTTACTTTCTCGAGTCAAACACATGTCCATTCTCCCTTCACAAATGCTCCCCGAGAGTTATCACAGTCAGAATGTAGCTTCCCGAACTAATTGTTTCAAAAATGGAATTTCATTCCCAATTCGTACAAAATGACGTTTCACATTAACATCGCATTGTCTTTTCCATCATGCATTAACATTGGTGTTATTCCCGCTGTTTTGCAGGTCTTCCTGTTGGACCCGTGCCTCCTCTAAACTAATCAGAGTCTCCCAACCTTGGTTCGCAATTGCTATCAGGTGCCACCACTGTAACAACACCGTCTACTGTGTATCATCGTATCACCACCCCACTTCAAAGAATGGATGATTCCCTAGACGGTAACCTGCCACCACCTCTTCCCCAGCCTGATAATCCCCTCACTACTTTCAAGGCAATGTTGCAATCTTTTATCAAGGTAAACCGAACTCGGCCATGTTCATGATGACCAAATCGATAGTCAAGATGGTCACTTGTGTGAGGCCCCTCACGACCTCGCCCCTGATTCCAGTGTCGAAGTCGAGGATAGGCTGGATGTAAGAACAGGGTCGATGGACTCATATCATGGCAAGAAAAGCCCAAGTTCATTCGTATGGGCATTTGTCAACACCCTTAGTCCTTTTAAGCTCACATCCAAGCAGTTGGCACTCATGTTCCCGAAATTCCTGAAAGTGGAGGCTGTAGAATGGCACTCCACGCTCAGTCCGGAGAAGGCTTCTTGGCCGAATGCCATTCATGACTTCCGCATACAATATGGGTTTCTAGATCATTGTTCCTATCTTTTGGATGGGATTTTGCCGGAAGCGACGCCAAGTGAGATCGAATTTGAGGAGCTCGACTACCAGAATATGGTCGAAGTAGAACCCTAGGATGTTTGCGACACCTTCCTTCAGGTGCTCCATGGAACAAAAGACCTCCTCCCTAGCTGAGATTCTCAAACCAAAGAGCCCCTCATTCCAAATCGCGCATGAACAAGATGACGTCATACCGGAAGAAGGAAAAGCACATTTGAATAGCTCGTTTATCTTATTTGAGATAATGTTCATCAAGCTACAGAATCTCAACTTGGTCAAGCCATTGGGATCTCCACTACCTCACCCAATGACATCAGCTAGCTCAGTTGGTGAGAACTATTGTGCGTATCACCAGAAACTCGACCATTGTCTCGACAAATGTCATGCATTTCAAAGCATAATCCTGAATTGCTTTGATCTTGGCATGGTTAAAATCACCAAAGATGAAATGAATAGAGGAAGTGATGTTTCTGGTACCCCAGTTGGAAAACTGTTTGAGGGATACAGAGGGATTCCTGAGTTTGTGTCGATTCCTACTCGCCGCAAGCAAGGAAACAAGAATGCAGGAATGAGGAATTATCATGTTATCCCCTCAAAAAAAAAATTATCATGTTACGACGAGTGGCTATGGAGACATGAAAACACCTTTTCAACTACGCGGATGCAGAAATTTGACTTCATTGGGATGACATGCCAAGATGCACTCGAGAGGCTCACTGGTGCCGCTATTCTCAAACCTTCCCCACCAAGATCAATTTCCCCCTAGATCAAATTGGGACAAAATCCAAACTATAACTGCACTTTCATCAGTACGCGGGCCACGCGACTAAGCACTGTTTGGCCCTGAAGCATAATATCCAAGACCTCATTGATGAAGGGAGAATCGATGTTACCCATAGAAAAGACAAGAGCACACCTCTAAAACCCTCTAACGAAAATGCTAATGCCACTACCATCACCATAGGGGAGGTTGATTCACCCTACAAGATGAAGGACCTCATGCTCCGTCTCTAAGATTTCATCAACAACGAGGCCATCTAAGTTGCCTCGAGGCGCACCAAGTCCACCTTTTGTTCTATATAGGCGGCCTACACCAGGATTTCTCACTCTTGCCTTTAGTGTAGTTTATATTTATGCACTTCCATTTTCAATGTAACGTAGGCCCGAACTACGTTTGGTATGATCCCTGTACATTTTGTCTTCACCTGTAAGCACGTGCACTAGGGTACGTAGGCAACTCCTTAGGAGTGCGACCACAATAATAAACAAAATAAACAAAAGATCAAAAATAATCAAAAATCTCTATGTTATCCATGTAATCAGAACTACGTGGACATGATTCTCCAAATGCACTTTTGTAATATCAATCCGATCATGTTAACGACTTACTCACCAGCACACACTAGAGATACGTAGGCAGCTTTCGGGCTCGGTCCAAATAAAAATAAAAACATGTCTTTTGTATGAATTAAGGAAAGAAATATAGTTACTCTTTTCCCAAGTGGATTCCTACTCAAACTCTCGGGGGGAAACCCCCAATCTTTCTCGAGTGATATTCTAGTCCATCGAATTCTCTAGGGGTAGTTCCCTCATTCTCCACAAGTGTGTCGCCATCACAAGCATCATGACTTGACTGATATTCGTCCATCATCCTTCAAGGTTTAATCTTGTCCTAACACTTCTCCTTGTCCAGATGGCCAGATCTGACCAAAACAAGAATTCAACATCTCACCGATCTACCCTTGAGGGGAAGACAACTTATGCAAGAGGGGCATGTATGTTGCTCAAAATGGGACATGTACCCAGAAGCGACTAGGAAAGAACAGAAAAGAAATCAAAGAGCCAATCCTACCATTTGACAACAAAAACCGCGCAGGCCTTAGTTTTTCTCCTAAACAGAGGCCTCGCCCCCACATCTCCTAAACAGAGGCCTTACCCCCGTATCTCTCCCAAACACACCTTGAATGGCTGGTTTGTCCAACCCGGTCAAGACACCCTCTACTACGGTTTCCCTGAACTGTAGTATGACCCAAAAGAACAAAATACCCTCCCTGACTTGGAGATATTCTTCAATAGTTTCCGGGTTGGTGAGGATGAACCTGCAGCCGATACCCCTGACACCACAACCGAACAGACAGACTGGGTTGAACATATCAGATACCGAGCTTCAAATTACCTTTTCCAAATGAGTCACCTCAATGACGATGAATTTGGCCATACCCATCTAATTTCCCCAAGCGAGAACATCCGAGAGTGGAGTTGGGAATTCAAGAAAACGGAGACAATGAGATCCGGATCTATGTTGGCAACCATCCTCCAAAACACGAACAAGCTACAAAAAGCCTACCCGAGCCAAACCCTTACCCTGGGTCAGGAAACTTTCTTGATTTGGAAGTAAATCTCTCCAATGAATTAGGCCTTGGTGACTATGAGTTTGAGCATTCATCTTCATCATCTTCCTCAAACAACCTTTCTTCCACCACATATCCATCTGACACCTCAGACACAAAATACCTACCCTTAGGTTTTGAGCATATTTGCATGCAAGAGTCTGTCATAGAGCATGATGCATTGCATGATGAAGAGTCAAGGACATACATGTCACCAGTTGAAGAGCCCATACTTATATACATCAGCACAGAAGAAAAAAAAAAGAAGTCAAACATGGCTCGACACTGTCACCAGAGGAAAAAGAAGCATTCACAGCGCTTCTCCGAGAATTCGTCGATGTGTTCGCCTGGTCATATGCACACATGCCGAGTGTTGACCCCGACATTGCCCAACACCTTATACTGTTATTCCCCGACAATAAGCTGATGAAGTAGAAGCTTCGTCGGATGAAACCTGAGATCAGTTTGAAGGTTAAAGAAGAAATCTAGAAACATATCAATGCCGGTTTCCTTGAAGTTGTTAAACACCCAGAGTGTTTGGTCAATATTGTTGTCGTTCCCAAGAAAGACGGCAAAGTCTGAATGTGCATCGACTTCCACGATCTGAATGAAGACTCTCCCAAAGATGTTTCCCTTGGCCTCATATCGACAAGCTAGTCGACAATATGGCTAACTACTCCATGTTCTCATTCATGGACGGATTCTCAGGATATAATCAGATCCTAATGGCCTTGCAAGACATGACTAAAATAGAAATCATCATCCCCTAGGGAACATAATGCTACAGAGTGATGCCATTTGGGCTCAAGAATGCGGGGGCAATGTACTAGTGAGCTGCTACTACCATCCTTCATTACATGATCCATGAGATTGTTGAAGTATATTTCGATGACATGATTGTCAAGAGCAATATCCGAGAGGGGCACATCAATGCACTCAAAACTTTCTTTGAAAGAATTCGGAAGTTTAGACTCCGACTGAACCCACAAAAGTGTTTCTTTGGGCCACCTCCGGCAATCTCCTTGGATTTGTAGTCATCCAGAAAGGAATCGAAATCCACCCCAACAAAACAAAGGCAATTATGGAGCTTCCTCCTCCCCGCACTGAGAAAGAAGTCCGAGGTTTTCTAGGACGGATCCAATTCATCAGCCGCTTCATCTTGTAGCTCACCTCAACATGTGAGCCAATTTTCAAAATCATCAAAAATGGAGCCGCCAATAAATGGAATGATCAATGTAAAGAAGCATTTGATGCTATGAAAAACTGGCCAAGCCGCCAATCCTGATGTCTTTGAGTCCCAATGAACCTTTGTTGTTGTATCTGACCGTAGTGAAACGGCCATGGGGCATTCCTTGCCCAATATCAAGAGAGAAATCGAAAAGAGGTAGCCATCTATTACCTCAGTAAGAAGCTTCTCGAGTACAAAAATCGATAAAATCCGCTTGAACGCGCATGCATATCACTTGTCTACTCTACCAAGAAGCTAAGGCACTATCTCCAAGCTCATACGACCTACCTTGTTTCAAAACTTGACCCGATCAAGTACCTATTTGATAAACCAATCATCAGTGAAAGGTTGGCTAGGTGGCATGCTCCGCCATCTGAATTTGATATCAAATGCATAAATCAAAAGTTCGTCAAAGGACGGGCTATTTCGGAAGCTCTGGCTGATGTCTCCATTTTTGGGGACGAGTACAATGACTCATTTCCTGATTAGAACATCCTCATTATCGACGAGTCTAGATGGAAGATGTACTTCAATGGTGTTTCCAATTATAGGGGCAATGGGATCGGTGTCCTGTTGATTGATCCTGATGGTTTCCATGTGCCCTTTTCAGTTAAACTTGACTTCCGAACACCAACAATACGACTGAGTATGAAGCCTATATAAGGTAGCCCTAGCATGGGGGCATGACGCCTAACTGTATTTGGGGACTCCAACCTCATCATATCATAGACAATAGGGGCATGGAAGGTTCGAGAAGAACACCTTCAAGCTTATGCCGACTGTTTACAGCAACTGATCCCACTGTTTGAAGACATAACTTTTCCACATCTGCCACGTGAACAGAACGGCTTTACAGATGCTTTAGACAACCTTGCCACCTTGCTAGTCTGGGAAAATGGAGCAAGGGCTTAGTCGATCACTCTAGAAGAGAGGCCCAAACCCGCTGTCAAGGGACAGACTGTCAATGCCTTGACTACAGAAACAGAGGATGAACCCTGGTTTTTTGACATATAGAATTACCTTAAAAGAAAAAAGAATATCCCCCGGGAAGCCCTGAAAGGGATCAGTTGTCCATAAGATCCCTCACTTTGCACTACACCATGTACACTGGTAAGTTGTACCACAAAGGCCTTGACGTCACTCTCCAGCTCCGTGTCACTGAAACAGAAGCGCAAAAGATCATGACGGAAATCCACAACAGAGTTTGTGGTTCTCATATTACTAGACTACAATGGAACACGACTGTTATCAAATGGTTTGCGCCTGCCACAAGTGCCAAATTTTTGCTAATTTTAACCACATGCCACCTAGGCCTCTGCACAACATGACTTCACCATGGCCATTCTCCACCCGGGGGATTGATATCATCAGCCAAATTCATCTCAAGGGCTCAAACAAGGAATTTCATAATTTTCGGAATAAGCCGGCACGGCTTTTGCTTGCTATCTGTATGTGGATCCTAGTCGATGTCGACTACTTGTCAAAATGGAATGAGGTTGCGTCCTTTGCAACACTAGGGGCGAGGCAAGTAGCCAAATTTGTCTTTAACAACATCATCTGCCGCTACGGTATGCCTTTTGAGATCATCTCTAGGCAACGTTTCATAGTTTGAGGGGCATCTGAAAGAAATGCTTCGCAAGTACAAGAAAAGACACCATCAGTCTTCACCATACAGACCTGAGGCCAATGGAGCTGTTGAGGCAGCCAAGAAGACAATCCGCAATATTCTAGCTAAAATGACAGAGAAGACTAGAGAATGGCCCGAGAAGCTACCATATGCACTGTTGGGATCCCGAGCCTCTATTCGCACCCCGACCGACCCTACACCCTACTCTTTGGTTTATGGCATGGAGCCAATACTGCCAATTGAAACTGAAGTCAGGTCACTTCGAGTGATAGAAGAAAGCGGTATTCCCAAGGATCTCTGGTACTGAGCCCAATCTGAGGAACTAGCTCTCCTCGATGAATGTTGACTTAAAGCACTTAACAACATTCAAGGCTACCAACGCCGAATTGCCAGGGCTTTTAGTAGAAGGGTTCGTATCCGCAATATTCAAGAAGGAGATCTCGTGCTGAAAGAAATCCGAGTACCTCTGCATGACCTAAGGGAAAGTTCAAGCCGAACTGGTCTGGCCCATTCTTGATCAAGCGAATCACCCCCACAGGTGCAGTTATACTAGCTGATTTGGACGAATATGAATTCACTAGTTACACCAATCTCGACCAGCTGAAGAAGTTCTATGTTTAACTTTAGGTCATTTAATCTGCTATTTTCAAGCTCTTTGAGAGCATTATAATGATAAATAAAAAGAATAATCCAAAACCCCTGAGGTTCCAGTTTGCCCCTGAGGCACCCCCAGTCGAACTATGCTCGACCTGATTCCCACAGACGGGATACATAGGCAGTCTGCTAAGGACTTGATCACATGACATATTTGCCCCAGAGGCGCCCCCTGAAATACACTCGACCTAATTCTCACAGATAAGATACGTAGGCAGTCCACAAGGGACTCGGTCAGAGGATTATCCCTATCCCCAACAGCAGTCGAAAAAAAATCAAAAAAAATTGTAAAGGATCAAATGAGGTGGAAGAGCAAGAGTCAAGGGAAATCGTTTTAAGTGGTAAAATTTTGGACGAACCCATCTCATTACAAGTGGTCAAACTTGGTCAACTCCTGCTATATTGAAAAAAAAAATTCTCAATAAGATGGAAGAGCGAGAATCACGAGAAATCATGTTTTAAGTGGTTAATCTTAAAGAGAGACATGGTTTAGATGAAAATGATTGAGTTCGTTTGGGAGCTAGGACCGACTGGGTCGGTAGGAGTAGTGGAGAATTGAGGGGTCAATTTCCTCGATGATGATTTCTATGGCTAGGATGCGTGCACGCCAAGTATAAGGGAATGTCCCGAATGGAGATAGAATTGTCAAGAAGACATTTGAAGACTGGAGATTGTGGAAAGTGGATAATGTTGGTTCGCATCAAGCGGGTTGAGCCATGGAAGGCATGGATGAGGGTGACTGATTAAGCCAAGCTGGGTTTGGCCTCGTGTTTGAAATGTGAGTTGATTGCATGTAAAATTGAGTCTTAGGTCAATGATGGGATAGGTCAAGAAATTCATGAGCCAAAAGTGAGTAGTGAATTCAGTCTATATAGACTACAAGCCTGAACCATTGGAATGATGGCATGAATGTGATTGAGAGTGTGTTTAGTATGAAATGGTTCTACGGTATTTGCACGAGATGTTTTCATTTTGTGGAAAGACATGTGATAAACACGTTTGTATGCAAATGTCTAATCATAAATTATAATGGAGGGCATGACAAATGATCAAATTTCGATGCATGTTACCGAGCTCGGAGCTCATGTCCAAAATACACTAATTGATTTGGCATTTTCAATTTATTTTTTTTTTCGGTGAGAGTTGACCAAAATTGACCACTAAATGTAAGATGGGATCAGCGCTATGACCCGCGTCATCCCAGTGAGTCAGATTTTTACCCCTATCCCCAGCAAACCTTATTGCCCAGTCCCAAGCAAGTCAAATATTGGCTGTAATCCCCAACGGAACCTTATTGGCCAATCCCCAACATGTCCAAATATTGACCTTGATCTCGAGCAAACCTCATCGGCCCATCCCTAATGAGTGAAAATATTGACCTTGATCCCCAGAAAAACCTAATTGGCCCATCCTCAGCCGAGGATAACTGGCCTAACTCAATCTACCCCCCATCAAAACCAAGAGAGCTTTTTCGAAGCCTCTCCTGACCCCTTGAAGACGGTCGAAGTTAGTCAAGTCAAATTGCACTAAAACAATTGATGCCCCTAGGGGAATCAATCTCGATTAAATCCCAAGTGGAATCAATGGGCATCCCATCGTCCAGACCAAATCCAGCTATCTGAACCAATTCCCCTAGCGAAGTCAAGAGACGTCAAGTCTATTAGAGTCAAACGCCCTTGTCAAGACAAATTTGTCAAAACGAACTCCATTCGGAAAAAAGGGCATATGATGTTTCGAACTCCCCCAAATCAATCCAAGGAGTCGAATAGAACACTCCTTAATTCACAGTAGAGTCAAGGGACATTAAGTTTCTCCGATCCCAATTCCAACGGAATCTAGAGACACAATGGATGTCTGGAACTCCCCTATCAAGTCAATCAAGTTGAACTCCCCATCAGAGTCGAAATACCCAATATCCCACGAGAGACCTTTATGCCATTTATTTCCAAACACCAACAAGTCTGACTTTGGCCTTGGGTCTTACGAAAATTTGCATTTGCATCATGTGCATCCTAATCTCTTCAACAAACCCTTGGCGGTACTGAGTGGAGAATCTCCGGCGGTGCTGGACGATTCGAAAATTACTTTTGAAGCGGACCCTCAGCGGTGCTGTGTGAAGAATATACGGTGGTACAGGAGATTCGACTACTATTTCAAGATGGACCCTTGACGGTGCTGAGTGGAGAACATCTGGTAATACTGGATGATTCGAATGTCATCTCAAACTTGAACGTGGCGACTAATGTCACCACAAACCCTCGGCGATGCTGAGTGGAGAGTCTCCGACGGTGCTAGACGACTCACAATTACCTTTGAAACAAACCCTCGGTGGTGTTGGGTGGAGAATCTTCGGCTGTGCTGGATGATTCTGTTGTTTCAAGACGGACCCTCTGTGGTGCTGAGTGGAGAACATTCGGTGGTACTGGATGATTCGAATTATGTCTTAAACTTGAATGTGGCGACTAATGTCACCACAAACCCTTGGAGGTGCTGAGTAGAGAGTCTCTGATGCTGCTGGACGATTTGAATTACCTTCAAAACAGACCCTCGGCGGTGCTGAGTGCAAAATATCCGGTGGTACTGTAAATTTGACTGTTGTTTCAAGACGGACCCTCGGCGGTGCTGAGTGGAGAACATTCGGTGATACTGGATGATTCGAATGTCGTCTCAGACGTTGGTGACTAGTGTCACCACAAACCCTCGGCGGTGCTGAGTGGAGAGTCTCCAGTGATGCTGGATGATTCGAAATTACCTTTGAAACCGACCCTCGGCGGTGCTAAGTGGAGAAACTCCGGCGGTGCTGGATGATTCGACCGTTGATTCAAAACAATACCTCGACGGTGCTGAGTGGAGAATCTCCAATAGTTCTGGATGATTCGAGTGTCGGTTTAGGGAAGTGCTTGGTAACATAAGACGACCTTAATCCTGACGTTTTAATAAGCATAGGCTACATTTGTGGTCGAATGCAAAACAAAAACCAAAATTTGTTGTCTTTTCAATGGCATTGGCCCGCATTTCTTATGAAAATTGGCCAATGAGGGGCGATGTATAGACACCAAATTTTGGTTC